>PVKC010033633.1:0-13905 GCA_004027635.1 Crocidura indochinensis | reverse complement strand
GGGGAAAAAAATGCAACAGACCAATCTAAAGGGAAGGAGAGGTAGTGGGCGTGGCCGGCAGCGCCGATTGACCCGAGATCCTGCCAATGAGCGCAGAGTACGACGGACGCGGCCGCCTGATTGGGCAAAACCTGAGCCTCAGAAACCAATCAGCTCCGACGTGGCCCCGCCCCGTGGGCGGTCCTCGAGGCCTCTGTGGCTGTGGCTGTCTCTCTCTTTGGCCGGCTGTGGAAAAAAGCTTTGCAGCCTGGGGCAGGGCTTAAAGTCGTTCGTTCTTTGTGTCCGAAGAGAAAATGAGTTTAGCTCTGAGGTCGGTAACGAGCCAGCGGCAAGGATCTCCACAGCCCACAGCGGGATGCCTGGGCGGGGGTTGTGTGGGGAAGGGATGCAAGTTGGGGCCCAGAGGCCGTGGGAGGCACCAGGAAGGGAGAGCTGGACCAGCCTTCCTGCATCCGGGTTCCTCTCCCCAGCTGCTTGTGTCGTGACCAGGTTGAGACCTTGCCTGGTGCTGAGCTGATTTGGGGCTTTTTTTGGCAGTGCCAGACCTTGGAAGGGTTGGCAGTAGTGAGGAGGGGGAGTGAAATCTCGCGATGTTTCTGTTCAGCCCTGAGAGCTGCATCCTCTTTGGAGCTAACTGGTCTACCTTGGGGGTGATGGATGATGCCTTGGGGTTATTCATGTCTGCACTCAGGAGTTCCTCCTGGAGGTGCTTGAAGGACGCTATGGGATGCTAGGAATTGAACCCTGGTCGCCCACCTACAAGGGAAGCATCTTACCTGCTGTTCTAGCTTTACAACTCATAAAATGAACCATGTTTGAAATGTTCATCCCAAGATGGGATATCAGTGTTTTTTCACATAATTAAAATATTTCAAACTGATTTAGACAATTAAGCATATGCTCTCACTGTTTTTGTTTTTGTCTTTGTTTTTTGGTTTTCGGGTCACACTCGCAGCATTCAGGGGCTACTCCTGACTCTATGCTCAGAAATCGCCCCTGGCAGGTTCAAGGGGACCACATGGGGGTACAGGGATTTGAACCACCCCTCTCTCACTTGAACAGCTGCTAATGAACTCACCATTTCAGAAACTACAGATTTTCCAATCACCACCACCACCAACAGAATTCCTTCTTTTCTCCCGAATTCCCTGCCTTACAATTTAACCAGAGACCCATTTTGAGTGATTTCAAGTTTTATGAATGCGCCTTCCAAAGCATGCTTGCCCTACTAGTGGCTGCCATCCATGGAGAAAGGAGCCACAATTTTTTATATGGGCCTCTCTTAAGACATCTGGCTTTGAAAATAAAATTTTAATTTTCTTGAAAAAATTTTTTTTCAAAACCTGTTTATTGGCACTACAGACAATGACTTGGGTTGGACAACCTAGTATGCCTGGAGCCTAGAGTTGGTCTTATGCCAGAAAACTTCAGGGATAAGGTCTCCTTGTATTTAGGCCAAGTCTTTTCCTTTCCATGCCCCCCATATTTTGTTGGGCCTATGCAAACAACAATTACCACTATATCACCGTTTTTACTGTACTTCTTTAACTCATATTAGAAAGAGACAGAGAGGGTCAGAGAGAGAGAGAAGAATAGCTTATTAAACCTGCTGGGCCTTTCATAAGTTAATTGGTCCTTCAATGATTTTCAAAAATATACTTGCTACTGTACCTTTTCTTTCTCTTCCATCTCGTTAGTCTTTTTATTTTTCTTAATAACTTTGCCTTTGTTCTTCCTGAAACAAATGTATGATGATCAATTATGTCAACTATGTGTTATATTTTCTTTAAATGAAAAAAAAATTTTTTTTCAGTTTGTGACAAACGGTTGACATGTTAAGGAGATGCACAAAGCAATTCATCTCTACCGTTAGCACAAAAAAATGTGCCTTTGAATTGTTGAATATTTGTGTTCTTTTGAGACTCACCCTGTTGATTGGTTGGTGTCAGTAGAAGAAATGGAAGTGTTAACACTGTTGGAAAAAAATCAAATAAACTTAAAGCCATAGGGCTTTATTTGGTGTCATAGTGTTTGGGAGTAATTTTGATAGTTATAAGCACTAGCAATAAGCAGCTAGTGATTGGTCTATTATGAATTTTGGTGTCATTTGGAGTTTTTAAAAACGCATATTGTACATTAAAGTTAATAGGACAGGTATAGTTGGTTTTATGTTTCAAACTTCTGACAAAAAATGTTTCTTCTAATTCTTGTTTCATTACAGTAATGGGAATTATTTGAAACTTGAGGGAAGTTAGGTTATTATCTTTCTAAATTACCTATAATGCTTTTCAGTTTGGGGAAAAACAGAATTTTAGCAATTTAGACTATGAAATGAGCAGAGCTTTGACTTATGTAGGGAAATGTTTGTGTTTTACAAAACTCTGTTGTAGAAATGTAAAACTTACTGGCATTAATGTCTTAAATTGCATTTTTGGAACCAGTCATGTAGAGACAGTGATGAAAGGGATTAAAGTGTATTAAAATAGACCTTTACAATCTTTATTTTATAGAAGTGAGCTTGTAGTAGACAAAACAAAGAGGAAAAAACGAAGAGAACTCTCTGAAGAACAGAAACAAGAAATTAAAGATGCTTTTGAACTATTTGATACCGACAAAGATGAAGCAATAGATTACCACGAGTTAAAGGTAAATAGTGCACTTTGTCTGGGGTGTGGGCACACTGTAGTGTTCATAGTTATTCATCTCTGGAGCCATCAAAATTCCCACTTGTAGAGTGTGAGCTCCTGCTCACTGGGCTATTTTTCCAGCCCATGCCATTGTATATTATTATTTATCACGAATTTTTGTTTTGTTTTGGGGCCATACCTAGTGATACTCAGGGCTTTCTCTGGCTCTGTACTGAGGGATCATATCTGGTAGAGCTCAAGGGACTATATGAGATGACTGAGATCAAACCTTGATCAACGGTGTCTAAGGCAAGCACCTTACTCATTATCCTGTCTCTGCAGTCTGTAATAATATACTTTACTTTTTTAGTAGGAGTGAGGAGATTGGGCCATATACAGTGATGCTCAGTAGTTACTCCTGGCTCTGAAGTCAAGAATTACTCTTGGAAGTAATTGATTGATTCCTGCTGGTGCTGAGGGGACCATCAGGGTCAATGGGGATCCAACCAAGGTTGTTTATGTGCAAGGCAAGGACCTTACCAGCTGTACTATCATGTCTGTCCCTATAGGAGTAATATTTAAAATAGATTTTCTGTTAAGATAATTTGCATTCTGGCAGTTGTTTTTATATCATTTCTAATTAAATAGTTTGAGTTAAATGCTTTAAATAAACTTAATAGGACTTCTAACATATTTTCTTAGTAAATATAATTTATAAAAGGTAAAATGAGCGTTACGTTTTAGTTGATGTTTTGTGCATCCTACATGGTGATGCCTTGGGGTTACTCATGTTTGCACTCAGTTACTTTGCACTCCAGTTACTTCTGGAGGTGCTTAAAGAACTATATAGGGTGCTAGGAATTGAACCCTGGTCACCCACGTACAAGGGAAGCATCTTACCTGCTATTCTATCTTTATAACTCATAAAATGAACAATGTTGTTTTAAGTGTTCATTCCAAGATGGGATATGATTTTTTTCACATAATTAAACTATTTCAAACTAGTTGATTTAGATAATTAAGCTTATGCTCTCACTGTTTTTACTTTCTGTTTTTCTGATTGGGGATGAATTATTTGTCTGATAATTTAAACATGTTAGTTGCAATGTCAGGCTGCTTTCCCTATTAAAACGTAAGTGATGTCTGATGCCAGCACCATGTAAATGGGGGAAAATGTCAGTATTAGCGCTTAGAATTAAAGATACAAGGGAAAATTGGTGTTAATAATAGTATTGCTGTTACACACAACACGTAAGTAGCTACATTAGTAGCTCTTTAGTTCTTTCTGGTTTTTGGGTTTTTTTGGTTTGACTTTTGAACTATATTTTTGGGAAACAGTGTGGAATACCAAGGTAAGCAAGTGCTTTACCCCTGTAAAATTTCTGTAGCTCCTCCTATTGTTGTTTTTGTTTTTAGTTACCCAGTTTTGATCAGTTCTTCCCTGTATCTATTGCTATTTCTATTCTTGGTTTACAATCCTATTTCATACATAGAACAATTGTTTTGTTTACTTCTAGTTCACATTTTCTTTTTTTTTTTTTTTGTTTTGTTTTTGTTTTTGTTTTTGGATCACACCCGGCAGTGCTCAGGGGTTACTCCTGACTCCATGCTCAGAAATTGCTCCTGGCAGGCACAGGGGACCATATGGGGCACCAGGATTCGAACCGATGACCTTTTGCATGAAAGGTAAACACCTTACCTCCATGCTATCTCCCGGGCCCCTCTAGTTCACATTTTCACTTCCAATAGCTTCCTTTTACTAGAAATTCTTCCCACCATAATAGTGGGCTGGAGAAATAGTATGATGGACAAGGCATTTGCCGTGCATATGTGGCCTATACAGGTTTGATTCCTGGAATGGCATATGGATGGTCCCCTAAACACTGCCAGGAGTGATCTCTGAGTACAGCCAGAAGTAAGCCCCAAGCACTGTTGGATGTAACCTCTAAACTGAACATATTGTTTTTTCTCTAACTTTTAATGATATATCATTGCACACTGAAATACAGGTTCTTTTGATTTTCTTAGACAGAAAACTCTCAGTAATGCTTTAAATCATTCCTGGAGGTACTGGGCCTGGCCTCTGTGTTCAGTAATTCTGGCCTTATATTCAGTAATCAGACTCATCATTTAGGATGATGTTCCCAGCAATACTGGGGACAGCCAGGACTACTACCAGCAGTGTTCTGGGGCCAGGCAAACTCTAACCCCCTTACATGCAGGGCATGTACTCCAGTCTTTGTCATTGTCTTCCCAGGTCAAGATACTTTTTGTTTTAAGTGAAAACACTCCATTTTTGCTCATTGCCCAATTTTCTCATTTGCTAACTGCTTTTTCCTGTCTATACTTTTCCTGTTCAGATAAGGTAAGATGCTTTTTTTTAACTGACCTTACTATTTGAAAATTAGTATCTTATTCTAAATGCTCTTTTCTTCACTTCATCTGTATGTAAAGACAGAGCAAAAAGCTCTTAAAGTAGGATTTTAAACTTTGTCAAGATCTTGAACTTTGGATTACTTGATAACTAGTCATATATCTGTTAATTTTATTATAACTTTATTAATGTGTTAAAGTTCTTTAATGTTATAGATATGCCATTTTGCATAACATTTTGAAAACAAATAGCATGTTAAAATTATCTGTGCACTAAGCCAGTGCATTGTATATTTAGTCTAAACATTTACAGATTGCTTTATTATATTTAAAGAAGGAAATATAGAAAAGGTTGCCTTTTAATTTCAGTAGTGAAGAAAAGCTATCATTTAAAGACAAATATGTATAAGAATTATTTTTGTAATTTTTTTGTCATCCCTTAAACTATAAAAACTTATCTAATATTGGAAATCCCTTTTGTAAATACTTTATAATTTGCTTTTCCCTTTTAATCCAAAAGGTGGCAATGAGAGCCTTGGGGTTTGATGTGAAAAAAGCTGATGTTCTGAAGATTCTTAAAGACTATGACAGAGAGTCAACGGGGAAAATCACCTTTGAAGATTTTAGTGAAGTTGGTATGTATCTTACTATTCTCTGTAATTAGCAATTGTCTGGTTAATATATCAGTATTTCCTAAATAATCTGGATTGTGCAAATTTATTTTTTTATATAGTTCACTTGACTGTTTTGAGTATTTTTTTCTGATTTTCAAAGAAAAAAACCAAGATTTATTTCTTCCCTGTGGAATTTACTTATATTTGTACTGAATTTTATAACCAAGTGACTGTTGTGTAGCCTCTTATGGAAAAGTTTTATTCTAAAATGTGTATTTTTATTATGTGGTAAAACTAAGTGGATGATCAAATATGTGTTTTTGAGAGTGAAACAAATTTGGCATATATTTGGAAAAAACTTCCCAAAATTGTTCTGAAAAGTGATTTTTGTTGGTCTTCTTTTCAACTCCTTTTTAACTATCAGATGGAGGTTGCACTACCTTAGGTTTTATGGGAGAATTAAATAACAAATCAAAGGTTCTAGATTATAGTAAGTGCTATTATTTATTTTAAAATGTAATCTTTGTTTTATTTGCTTTAGTGGCTGAAAACAATTATGTATATATCACTGGAACATATGTATTATTTTATTCTATGTGTTTATACTTTCCTGATGACTGTTTCTTTAAATCATTTTAAGAAATTTAATTAAAGCCCTGTGTCAGCACTTTTATTAATAATCATCTTAAGCATTACTTCAGCATGTGAATAGTTTATCAGTTGTGATTTTAGTAAATTTGAAATCAGAGCTCCATACTGTTTCTCCATACCTGTTTCTTTCTCCTTGCCTCATTTTTTTTGTTGTATTATCAGAAAAGAAATAATCAATTCTTTTTAGAGTAAGTAGCCATAATTAACTCCAGTTCTGATTTATGGATCAAACTGTTTTGATATGCTCAGTATATATTTTAATTATACTAAAGCTACCTATTGAGAATACCAGATATCAACTAATTATTACAGTTTGGAATTATGAAAAATGGATTTTGAATTATTTCTAAATCACTGACTACAGATGAATATATATTTCATACTTTGAGACAGATAACTGAAATTAGACCTTTTGGGGTTGGAGCAATAGTACAGTGGGTATAGCATTTGCCTTGCTTTACTGAGGTTTGTTTTTTACCATCACTTTACGCCGCTGAGCCAGCCAGGAGTAAATTCTGAATGCAGAGCCAAGAGTAGCACCACTGTGTGTGGCCCCAAAGAAAAACAAAACAAACAGATCAGACCATTTGTGTGTTAGTTTCATATGCCATCTATTAAGAATACTATAACTCTTAACACAGTTATTTCTGGATGAGCTATGGCAGCTGAAATCTTCCTTACTACTAGAAAAAAGTAAAAAAAAAAAAAGTATATTTAACATAAATTTAGAATCTAGACAGCAGAGAATATTATGGGTATTTTAGAAATTGCTATCTTAAAGTATAACCAAAATCAGATATCTATGCTACCATTTACCGTATTTGCCGGCGTATAAGACGATGTTTGAACGATAAAAAGTCAGCTGAAAATTGGGAGTCGTCTTATACACCGAGTATATCCCCGAAAAACGTCTTGATATGCCGCTAAATGAAAATTATCTGGATATTGTCACTAAATGAATTTTCCAACTCGATCCTGTGAAAAGCCTGCTCAAATGGGCCAGAGTCAGAGAGGAAGTCTATTACAGTATATCCTTGAACCTTTGCTTGTTGTGATTGACTCACTGTGGTACATACAGTTGCAGGACAGGAAAGTTCTGTCTTAGGCAGAGAATATAGGCCTAAACCTATGTTTTAACTGTAAAATTAGGGGGTCATATTATACGACCAGTCGTCTGATACTTCAGCAAATACGGTATTTTGGAATGCATTATTTTGTTATTTTATTGCCTGTTTAACATGCTGTTTTTTTTTTTTTTTTTGCTGAGCAAGTATTTGTTGATTCATTATATTTGCCTTTAGGTATTATATTGGGGACTACGTTGGAGCAAGGGAGGAGAATTAAAAATTATTAAAGTTTTCTTTCATGGAGCTTACCATTTAAATAGTGATAGCAATAGCTCTGATACTGTGTGGTAAATTACAATTTTTGTATTGGTCAAGAGTTGGCAAATTATAGCCCTTATTGCCATAGCCATGGTTTTATGCTGCTTTTGTGCTGTGTAGAAGAATGGGTATTTTAGAGCACTCCATCTTATCCTCATCCCTGAGTCAAATCTTATCAGTATTTTTTTTTATTTTAATAAATGTTATTATCTTGTTAGATAGAGTAAAGTGAAGAAAGCCTTTGAAAAGTGACTTAACATTTCATCCTATGAAAATGATTTTTTGGGGAGGGTTAGAGAAAACTGTAAGAAAGATTTTTACCAAAAGTATAGCATGTTTGGCAAACTTCTGGGTAATTTTCTGTGCTGAGTAAAGAGAAATAACTGGCCAGATAAGGTTGAGCTTGAGAGACATAACCTTTTTAGTATAGAGATTAATCAGCAGAGAAGATCATTGTCAGAAAGGGAAAAAATTAGGGAAGTGTTAAAGCGATTTGAATAGAATTAAGACTGCAGGCAGAAGATAATAATTTTTATTTGTTATTTTGGGCCACAGCCAGCAGCGCTCAGGGGTTACTCCTGGCTCTGCACTCAGAAATCGCTCCTGGCTCTGGGAACCAGGTGAGATGCTGGGGATAGAACCCCTGTTCGTCCTGGGTCAACGAGGCAAATACCCTACCATTGTGTCACCACTCCGGCCCAGAAGATAATAAATTTTATTCAGAGAGTTAGAGAATGAAAATTAAAGGGAGTAAAGAGTAAAACAGTATTTACACTAATCGGTGATTAAGTTCATAGGATAGAAAATGTTAAAACTTTTCAAAGAGAGCACTAGTTCGTAATGATGCTGTTACTTTTGTGGGACAGGGCCTCATAGCTATCTTGGTGATGGTGGGAGAAATCTGGTGAATTATAATTACTGAGTTTAAAAGTAACTTGTGGAGCCGGAGAGATAGCATGGAGGTAGGGCATTTGCCTTGCATGCAAAAGGACGGTGGTTCGAATCCTGGCATCCCATACGGTCCCCTGAGCCTGCCAGGAGCGATTTCTGAGAGAGCCAGGGGTAACCCCTGAGCGCTGTTGGGTGTGACCCCAAAACCAAAATAAATAAATAAATAAAAATTAAAAAATAAGTAACTTGTATGTTAGAAATGTCTAAAAGGAAATGTGTAATAGAGTTGAAGCCATATTTCTAGCATACCTTTAATGATTTATTTTATTTTATTTTATTTATTTATTTATTTATTTTTCGTTTTTGGGCCACACCCAGTGATGCTTAGAGGTTACTCCTGGCTGTGTGCTCAGAAATCATTCCTGGCTTGGGGGACCATATGGGACACCGGGCAGTCCGTCCTAGGTCAGCTGCTTGCAAAGTAAACACCCTACTGCTGCGCCACCGCTCGGGCCCCACCTTTAATGGTATTTTAAAAAATTTATGCTCATTAATTTGCTGTATTGTGATTTTTATAATGTGTCATTTTTAGTACATTATTTTTTGGGGGAGAAAAGTTTTTGGACTTCCAATGCTCCAGAGATACTTGTGGCCCTGTGCTCACTGGTCCTCCTAGTGGTTCTTGGGAGGCCAGCCAGGTGATGTTATGGCTCAAAAAGGGTCTGGCTTCAGGCAGAGCATTCAAGCGCCTTAGCAACCCTCTGCTAATTCTCTAGTCAGAATTACATTTCTGGTAAAATTAAATAATTGAAAATAGTTACATGGACAGGAATTTTTGAAATATATTGATTCCTCAAACTGTTAACTTCGTTGAAAATATTTTTCTTATAATTAAATTCTGCTTTATAGATCAGAAATAGAACATAAAGGCTTAGAAAACAGTCACTATAAAGTTACAGACTAGTAATGTTTTCGCTGTACACAGTGATGTGTTATTGTAGTTCACAAGAAAGCCTGCATTCTAAGGGAAAGTATTGATAAAAGATTATAGACAGAGAAGTCTGAAGTAGCTAACACAATTAAAGCACCAGTGGAATAAGAATTTATACATCTTGGAGCCCCATCTGTTCCTCAGATCACCCTGTTGCTTCTTTAAGTACATTAATACTTTCAGCAAGCTGCTTTTTTGGTTCACCTGTCATGTAAATTATTTAATTGGTGAAGAAAAATTTTTAACACTTTTTTTTTCCTTGTCCTGCTTTTTTTTTGTTGGGACTAAATTCAAAATTAGTTGAGTTTGAGCCATAGAGTTAAGTGCAGTATTTTATTTTGGTATGATGGCTGTATATATGCCAACTCCTTTTTAACTGAATATTTATGAGCCTTTATGATTTGCATACTTGTAGTAATATACTTTAATTAGTTTTTTGGGAGTCTCGGATAAAATTTAATGGATAAAAGAAAATTATTGACTATGTATGTAGGTAATTTCACATTAGCTTTAGTAAAGGGCTTATTTTAAAATTCATAAAAATGTGAAATAACAAAATAATAATAATTTGGTTCGGACTTGGATTTTCTTTTACATTTTGGATGCCTAATACATTCTAGTACTTTTCACCCAGTTTTCACAGTATCAGTATGTTAATGATTCTATTTTTTGTTTTATTTTGGAGGGCTTACCTGGAGTCAAATATAGGACCTCAGTTACACAATAAATGCATTTACCACAACATTCCTGACCTTAATGATTTTTAATGATTTTTGTAAAATTCAGCAGGATGTAGCTATTTTTAATAGTATAGTGAAACTTACAAATTCTGGCATGTAGAATTACTTCAGAGACATTTACTTAGCTATTTACAGATTTTATTTAGTATTTTAGGTAAGTTATATCATAGAGTTTTATTTCAATTGTTGTTGTTATAGCTATGTTATTACATATAATTATTATAACTTTAATATAGTTATTATTGTCCTTAATGGCTATCAGTAGAAAGTATCGCTTGCTTAATTACTATATTATTGTATTTTTTATATTTAAATCTACTTTTACTATTGAGATCTAAATTTTTTATTTTAATCTTCTGAGAGATATCTTTAAGTACAAAGTAGTTATGACCTCTTTGGCATTTTGGGTGGAGTGGCTTTGACCCATACCTAGTGGTGCTCAGGGCTTGCTTCTGACTCTGCTTGCTCAGGTGGGCCGTTTTTGGTGATGCTTGGGGGGAATATTTGCAGTTTTTGGGTAGAACTGGGGTCAGCAACGTACAAGACAAGTGCATTACATCTGTTACTATTTCTCTGCAACACCCCCGCCCCCCATTTTTGGGTTTCTTATCTATAGTTAAGATTTGATCCTTTTTAGTAATTTTTATATTTTAGAAAATCAGTAGGTTCTTTTAATTATGAATCTCTATCAGTAGAATTTTTATCTACTTCCTAAGATTGCATCTGTATCAGTAATGGCTATGCATTTGTCAGAATTTTGTTTTTTATTTGGATTAAATTTGAAGAATAGTCATTGTTAGCTTTTAGTCATTAAACATCTATTAACCAGTTACTTCTGATTATTTGGCTATTATATTATCTCTGCAACTACATTACTATTGCCCAGATTTGTGTGCTTACTGTCAGTGGGACCTACTATAATTCTTGATTAGAGTAGACCTTAAAATAATATTGTATGAATATAGATCTTTTAATTTTGCCTTTGTATTAAGTAGATTTATTTTACTTATGCTTATAATAGCATATATTATTGAGACTATATGTATACTTACCGTATTTATCTCTGTATTAATATTTCATTTCTATATGGTTAAAATTAAAATATAGAGATTTTTCTAATTTCATGTCTTTTTCCCTCTGTGTATGTGGCTCTCATTTTGGCATTTTATTGTAAATGACATGTTGACAGATTTATATCTTTAATTCTCACCAAATAGTTAATGTCACAATTGATTGCTTTTGTAGTTATGCAGACTCATTTAAAATTAAAAAAATTATTTTTTGACTGTAGTGACGGACTGGATATTAGATAGAGACCCTCATGAAGAAATATTGAAGGCATTTAAGCTATTTGATGATGATGATTCTGGTAAAATAAGCTTGAGGAATTTGCGACGAGTTGCCAGAGAATTAGGTGAGAATATGAGTGATGAAGAACTTCGGGCTATGATAGAAGAATTTGATAAAGATGGTGATGGAGAAAGTAAGTTTCGAGTAAAATATATTATCTAATGTATTCCTCATATTTATGTATATAGTATATTTTTCTGTAGCCAAATAATTTTTATGCCTCTCTAAGTTTATTGTTCATCCTGTAATGGGCTTTTTTTTTTGTACAAATATTTACTTCCCCAATTTAGAACATAAGAAATCTTTGAAAACAGCTTCATGGATTGTAATATAGTCCAATTTTCAAAAAGTTAGCTATATTTGAGGATGGAATTTAAGCCTTAACCACATATACTTTTTTTAAGAATTTTTTTTTAATTGCTTGATGGATTGATTGGGTTTGGGCCACACCCAGCAGTGCTCAGGGGTCACACCTGACTTTGCACTCAGAAATCATCCCTTGGCAGACTGGGGGACCATCTGGGATGCTGGGAATTGAACTGGGTCCCTCCTGGGTCAGCCACATGCAAGGCTAACGCCGCTTTGCTATCTCTCTGGCCCCCACATGCGCTTCTAAACTATTACTACTAAGTTCAATTGATACCAACCTTTAAATATTTTGAATTTTTTTTATTGCTGTCCTAGCTTATATTTTAATGACCTAATTGTAAAAGTTTCATGTAATAGGAGCCTCACTTATTAATTTTTGATACATAATGATAAAATGTCTTCTGTACTAACAATGCCACACAAGAAAAACAGATATGGTAATCCTCTCTCACTGACTTTTTGTAGCTTTCAACTTGATGCCTATATGCTTATATACTTTCTTCCCTATTTATTCTATTCGTAATATTTTCCTAAAAGCAGGAAAATTTCCTTCTTCGGAGCCTTGAAAATGAATCTTCAGAGCCAACAGCCTTCTCTGATTTCTCCTACATTATCTGACTTTATTTCCCATTTTATTATTTTACTTTTGTACTTTAGTGCTCACCTCCCATATGTACCCACTTAGATGAAATATTCTATATTCCCCAAACATTTTTTATTCTTTGCCGCTCATCATGTCATTTCTTAATTCTAGACTGCTCTAATTGCCTGTTTCTTCCTGCAGTGTTTTGATGGGCCTTCTAATATTTATGAGAATATTATTTGATCATTTGGGGAACTTTTTCTACATTTTAATATTTGAAAAAGTACTGATACAATTATTTCTAAACAAAGATACTTAAAGCCTAAAGACTTTTTAAAATGATTTCTTAAACTTTAACCGATATTTGCAGTTAAAGACTATTGTTTTCACATATACAAATTTTGGGGGGTGGGGGGGTGGAGAGATAGCATGGAGGTAAGGCATTTGCCTTTCGTATTTGTTTTGTTTTGTTTTGGTTTGGTTTTTTTTTGGTTTTTGGGTCACACCTAGTAGTGCTCAGAGGTTACCCTGGCTCCATGCTCAGGAATCGCTCCTGGCAGGCTCGGAGAACCGGCATTTGCCTTTCATGCAGAAGGTCATTGGTTCGAATGCCGGCGTCCAATATGGTCCCCCGAGCATTCCAGGAGGGATTTCTGAGCATGAAACCAGGAGCAACCCCTGAGCACTGCCAGGTGTGACTCAAAAACCAAAAAAAAAAAAAAAAATTGTTTTTTCTTTTGTGTTTTTATAGATCTTGATTACTGTCCTAAGTTAGATTTATTTATTTATTTATTTTTTTTGGTTTTCGGGTCACACCCTGGCAGCGCTCAGTGGTTACTCCTAGCTCTACACTCAGAAATTGCTCCTGGCAGGCTCGGGGGACCATATGGGATGCTGGGATGCCAACCACCTTCTGCATGCAAAGCAAACGCCTTACCTCCATGCTATCTCTCTGGGCCCTCTAAGTTAGATTTGAAAGAACTTTTTTTTTCCTTTCAATTTTGGGCCACACCCCAGCAATGCTTAGGGGTCTCCTGGCTCAGCACTCAGGAATCACTCCTGGTGGTTGTTGGTGCATATGGGATGTTGAGGATCGGGGATTGAGCTTTGGGTTTTCTGTGTGCTCTGTACAATTGCACCAGCCCAGGAACTTTATTCTTAAAGGTACTTTCTTTAGTGACAGAGAATATTAATAGAACTATTTGGATATTCATCTGTTCATTCAAATGATTAACTGGCAAGTAACATTTATCTTTTCTTTTCTAAGCGATTGATTCCAAATAAAATGCATAGTTATACATAGTCTTAAAGGTAAAATTTTGTGCAGAGGA
>PVKC010033632.1:0-15550 GCA_004027635.1 Crocidura indochinensis | reverse complement strand
CCTCCTCCTCCTCCTCCTCCTTCTTCTTCTTCTTCTTCTTCTTCTTCTTCTTCTTCTTCTTCTTTTTCTTCTTCTTCTTCCTCTTCTTCTTTTCTCCTCCTCTCCCTTCTGTCTCTCTCCCTTTCTTTAATTTTTTGACACCAAGGTTTGCAATACTGTTACTGAATAGGTATTATTCATATCACTTGATCTCCTTTCAGCACCCAGTTCTCCTATAGTGTGATCATTGTCATAGTGGTCCCTTCTCTGGCCTAACTGCATCCCTTTCTATTTGTGGAAAGTTTCCTGCCATGGATTGGTCATGTTGGATATTGTCTTAATATCAAATGAATTTGATATTCTATGCCTATTCCTATCCCCCTGATTCATTTTGCTCAGAATAATTATCTCCATTTCAATTCAAGTATAAGTAAATTTTATGACTTCATTACTTAGACAAATAATGCTACCAGAAAACAACAAACAACAACAATAAGTAATTTATCTTACTTTTTGTAATAATGGTAGAGACATTAATTCTCAGGACATAAATCAAGTTTTCATTGCAAGACAATCTCCCCTTTCATTCAAGGGACTAATACGACAGTTTTTTCATGCCTGAGTTAGAAGAGAAATTAATATCAAGCTAAGTGATTAAAATCTTACTCATACATGTATTAGGAACACTTTACCTTTTTTAAAAAATTACCTTAATAATTGAGATAGACACTTTAATAATTCTAAATATATTAATTGATGTCTTCATGATTTTAAACTTTTATATTTTCCTCACACAAGTGCCCTGGGTTTATTCATGTAAATTGCTTTGATTCATGACAATGTCAAACCAAGCAGAATTAAATTTTACTTGTGTTCTCAAAATCCTTCAATGACTTCAGCTTCTTATAGTGGAGGTACTCCAAAGTAGAAATACCCAGCTAACCCATCTTTTTTTACTTAAATCCAGCCACACACAAATTACATAGATTATGCAATATAAATATACCTAGATGAAATCAGTTATGCTAGTTAAAATGGAAGTACCTTTATTTCCTCTATTACCTTGGTTTTATAAAGTGTATTAATCTATTTTTAACTTTACATATATGATAGAGAAATAGTGGAGATAAATATTTTAAATAATCATGTACAAAAGTTAATCAGGGTATATTAGTGACTTTGATATAAGACCTGGATTTATAAAATATATCTAAGAAAGCAGGCAGAATCCCTCATGCTTTAGAATCAAGAGAAATCTTTACTGATAAAATATCTTAGGCCAATCATATAAAAACAAATATAAGAAAATGGAAATACAGAAAATTAAGAAGTGTTTTTGCACTGCAGAAGAAATAATGAAGAATTTCACAGGCATAGAAAAAACTGGCCACCATTCATCAGAAAAATATTAATACTCAAGAAATATAAAGTACTTGAACAACTTAACTAGAAGAAATAGAGCCAGATGATAAATGGATGGAAAATATTACCAGAAACTTCCACTAATATGTACATATGTTCAGTATGTTTATTAAAATGCGCATTCATATTCATCAGGGAAATTAAATATAATTTAAATATAATATTACCTCATACCAGTAATACTGACATATATCCAAACAAACAAACAAACACAAAGCAGACACTGTTTATATGGATTTTGAGAGCAACATCTTAAACACTGGTGTACCATTGTAATCCTTAAACAATGATGAGAGATGATGTGTAAATGATAATGTATAGAAAACAAAATACATATTTCTCAGAAATAAAAAAAATCATTCTTATGTCCCAAAAGTTCCACTTTTGTCATATGTTTATATATATACAGTCCAAAAATCTATTCAGAAAATACATGTGTGCTCTTATATTAATTTAAGGATTATGTATAATAGCTAAATATAGAAACAACCAAATTATTCATTGGATAAAGAAATTCTGGTATAAACACAGAACAGAAAACTACTTGATTTTAAATAAAAACAAAATATTTCAATTTGCTGCTACATGGATGAATCTGGAGAGCATCATACTGAGTAAAATCAATATGAAGGACCGATAAAGATGCTCTATCATATTTGTATATGTAGTATATAAAGTAACAGAGTAAGGCAATAGCACATAGCTATAGACAACAGGACTTCAATACTAGTCAAAAACTACTTTTATAATGGTGGGACTTGAAAAGGGGAAAGTCAAGTTAGGAATTTAACTAAATTGGAGGGTTTGGTGTTGGAACATTGCATGCACACATGTAGATAACACTTCCAAAACAGCACAGAAAATCATCCTAACTAAAACCAAAAAAAAAAAAAAAAGAAAAAGAAATATAATGAAGTAGTTTCAGGATGAATTAGAAAGGTTCTGTGTTTAAATACAATCATATCTGGTCACTATTGTTTACTTTTTAATTGCTGGTAGCACATGCTTTTGTATATTTGTTGAATTAATGAGTTAGGTAACTACTGTCATTTCTTTTTTTATCTCTTAATAGGGTAACAGATAGGAATAATGATCACATATATTTTATGTTCTTAATTAAAACCTTACATTTTTCATTAAAATTGTAAATTATTCAAAAAAGATAATTGAGTGATTGATACTATAATAGCAGTAGTATAAGTCAAAATAATATAGGTATGGCAATATAGGACTGAAGTAATAGTGCAGAAGTAAGTCATTTGTTTTGTGTGCCACTGACTGAGAATAGACCTGGGTTTGATCCCCGGCATTCCATATGACCCCCACCAAGTTAGGAGATATTTCTGATCTCACTGAGGATAGACCTGGGTTTGATCCCTGGCATCCCATATGACCCCCAAAGTCAGGAGAGATTTCTGAGCTCATAGTCAGGAGTAACCCCTTAGCATCATTGAGTGTGGCCCAAAACCAAACAAACAACAACAAAAACCAAAAAATATATGATAATAAATCATGGTAAGTAAGCTCAGCACACAAGAAACAATAAAGAAAAAATGTCACTATTTACAGAGATATTTGAATTTTTATTTTGTTTTTAAGTCACAGCTAGATGTGCGCAGGGTTTACTCCTGGCTCTATGCTCAGGGATTTTTCGTAGTGGTGCTGAGAGGTCATAGGTTATGTCAAGCATTCAACCTGTACTGGCTACATTAAAGAACAATTATACTGCTCTGAATCTAGAAAGTTGAATCCTGACAAAGGCTGAATAAATTTTCTAAGATCAAAGAGCAAGTAGAGGGAGGATACTGAGCTGTAACTCAGATGTAGTTAACAGGCTCAGTTCTCCACCCTTGTTAAACTGCTTCATTATTTTTATATTCATCAGCATTACTAGTAGAGTGCTCTGGGAAAGGTCTGTGTCCAGTTCTAGGCAACCATAACAATAATATTGAAATACATAGATATTCAATGAGTGAAAGAAGTAGAATGTCTCAAATACTGGCAGGGAAGTGAGTGAAGAAGGAGATTGGGAGCTTTGGTGATGGGAATGTTCCTCTGGTGAGGGGGGTGTTCTTTATATGACTGAAACTCAACTACAATCAAGTCTGTAATCAGGTGCTTAAATAAAGGTATTATTAAAAATTAAAAAATAAACGCATAGATATTTTAATAAAGCATATGAGATAAGATTACAGTAAGAAGTAGTGAAACATGACCAAAAATTTGTTTTTCAAATTGAGAATGGTAAACTGGATTGTCATTCCTCATTCTCATGATAGGATTGTGTTCTCTATCATGGCATGGTGATAAAAAATAATTTGTGAAAATGTTTAAGTTGCAGGGGTGCAGGGGGAAAAATGTTTAAGTTGGAAAATATTTACCTATCTGCATATAATATCAAATTTAAGAACAGAATATTATGCTATTTAAGATAGCTTATATATAGCACATTAAAATAACATGTACAAATTGTGAATATTCCAGGAAAACTAGCTTATATAGTAAAGATACCTTGGGATGATAGCTGCTACTGTAAAAATAGTAATTTTAACATAAAATTACTATATTTCTACTTGTGTTTAAAACAAGTGTTTTATGATTAATAGAAAGGAAATATTCTGATCATAATAATATAAGGTATCATATAGAAGAAAATTATATGAGCAAATTGTATTATGTATTCTGAATTTCATTGGTTCACATTAAAACAATTTGTAAGTTCAAAATAATGCCTTGTCAAATCAAAATTGCCCAAATTTACATTGAAAAGCTGACTTTTTATGCTTCTCTATTTTTGTTGTGTTGGTGTTTGTTTACTTGTTCTAGATAAAGTCTTTGCTTACTCTGGACTTGATGCATAGGATCATTATTCATAGAGCTCAAGGATGAAACCTATTTTGGCTATTACAAAACTTGCACAGAAGCCAGAGAGATATAGTACAGCGGTAGGGTGTTTGTCTTGCATGCGGCTGAACTAGGGTGGACCCTGTTCGATTCTCATCATTACATATAGTCCCTTGAGCCAGCCAGGGCATGATTTCTGAGCAAAGATTCAGGAGTACCTTCTGAGCACCCAATGTTGTGACCCAAAACCTCCCAAAAACACCTCAAAAAGAAAAAGAAAACTTGCTCATATATTATCTCTCTGACCCTGATATTAGATTATATACATTTATTATATATAATTATATTTTAATATATTATTTTTTAATATTACTAAAGGCCTACACTTTAATTGTCATTCCTT
Source organism: Crocidura indochinensis (assembly GCA_004027635.1). NCBI lineage: Eukaryota > Metazoa > Chordata > Mammalia > Eulipotyphla > Soricidae > Crocidura > Crocidura indochinensis. Next base: position 10,902 of record PVKC010033632.1, on the reverse strand, counting down.
AGGAAATATATTTTTATTTAAAATTGAGAAGTCAAATGGGTCCTGAAGGGGAAATTATGATTATACTAGCGAACATTCTTGAAAAACTACTTATTATTTGTTAATAGAAATTTTTTTCAAGTGTTTTACAAGAAAATAGATGCCAGGAGGACAGTTTTTTTTTCCAACAATGTATTTTATCTACCAACTTACTCTTTCTTTCTTACTGCTTCTGATCACATTCGAGCACTCAGCTGTTCATTTAAGTATCAGTTGTCAAACCCTTGTGTAATTCCAGAAGACTTTGCATGAAATTTTATAAACTTTTCTAATAATTAATGACCTAGGAAAAGAAATTACACAAACAATCTGTTTCTACTAGTGATTCTTATTCAACAGAGAATTTAAGCTAATATTTCCCAAGTTCCCTTTAGATGAATAATAGGCTTTTATTTTTAGAAAGAACATCAAATAGTAAATTTGCAATAGTGCTAGGAATTAAATAAGGTATATAGTCTTATATACAAGCATCACTTTACAAATTTCTCAAACTTTAGCGTAACTAAAAACCAAACCATTTGTGATATTAGTTAAAAATGTATATGATGGGGCTGGAGTGGTGGCACAAGCGGTAGGGCGTCTGCCTGTGCTAACCTAGGATGGATTGCGGTTCATCCCTCTTATGTCCCTTATGGTCCCCCATGCCAGGAGTGATTTCTGAATGCATAGCCTGGAGTAACCCCTAAGCGTCACCAGATGTGGATGAAAAAACAAATAAACAAACAAAAATTATGCATATTCCAATTCTACATCCTCAAAGGTTTGGGCACAAAATATTTTGTTTAAAAACAAACTTAAATTTTTAATAAGCAACTCAGTTCATTCTGCTGTCTGCTGTCTGATTATTGTTTTGTAACTTTCATGCAAAGATTTAATTTAGGAAGTTCGTGAATTGAATATGTTGACCAAGTTAGCATTCAACTATTTAGAACCAAGTAAATATATATTCTTTCCTGGTATCATTAACTTTAAAAAGGATTATCAAAAAAAGTGATGTACCCACAATAACTACTCAGTTACAAAAAAGCTGGAAGCGGGGGATCCATAGACATGTATGTCTATAAATCAACTAATTTTTATAGATCAAAGTAACCATTCTGGTTAGTTGCACAAAAACTACAAGAAAATGTAATTATCATATAGAATAATTTCCTAAATGTGATGAAGAAATTAGGATTTATTTTTTTCTGAAAATTAATTTTTGAATTACTTATTGGATAAGCATTTCTAACATTGAAATATTTTACTTTAATTTATACATAACTATAAGACTACTTACAAGCGAAGGTTTATTTAATTATTAAATAAATATGACAATGTTGTCATATCTTATTGTACATTATTTTTGTTTTATTTTATTCTATTTTATTCTATTTGAGTCACACCCAGCAGTGCTCAGGAGTTACTCCTGACTCTACACTCAGAAATCACTCCTGGTTTGCTCAGGGGACCTATGGGACGCTGGATTCAAGCCACTGTCCTTCTGCAAGCAAGACAAATGCTCTACCTCCATGCCATCTCTGACCCCATATCTCATATTACTTTATAAAGCAATAAAATGTTTCAGAAAAAGCAAATGTGAGGGGGATAAAAATGTACATTCTTTGTGAGTTAAACTCAACATTCTTTTCTCTAATTACTGATAGCCATTTTTTAAAATAACGTCATAACTAATATGTGTTTGAATATCTTGAGGAATCTAGAAATAACCATTAGCATAATATATTTTATAATATGTTATAACATATTATAGGCATATTAAATCTAGGTATTTATTTAGTGGGATTTTTAAGTCATTTTAATAGTTATGTAACTTTAGATATTCCTGGTCACATACTTTTGATATTTCCTGACAGCTTAGAATGTTCTCTTCTCATACATAGGCTGACCAAACTGGTTACTACCTATTTATGAAAATGTCTGAGACAGTCTATATTCCGTAGATTTATAAAAAAATACACAATTTAATCTAGATTAGATAAAACACAAGGACAAATCAATGCTTTATTGGCTCAGAAAGCATAATTTGAAATTCTCTTTAAGATAAAAGACCCCAGGGTCTTGGAAAGGCCCCCAGAAAAATAAAGAAAACAAAAGCTTTAAGCATTGATAGTTACATGGTAAATTAGCCTCTAGAGAAGCACTAATGATTTTCCAATCTCATAAATGTAGAATGAAAAGCATGATTTCTGCTTAACATAAATTATTAGATTAGTTCAAATGGAATCAATAAAATAACATATATGTAAATGCACTGACTGTCCCGTAAATGAAAAGTCTTATGAAATAATATAACAGTAAATGAATTTCACTTTATACTCTGGGCCCTATATAAAATAGTGTAGTAGGCAGGCTGATTTTTGCCTGTATTCATGCTGTTTGTTATGCAATTACACTTCTGGCCTTTCCATTCTATCCTCTCCCTAGATCTTGACAAGGTTTTACTTTCCTATGAATAATAGCTTGGTTAATTTATTAATGATTTATCAAATGATTACACTGATCGGTAAATTAATTTTTATTCAATAAGTTCAATTCTGGCTTAGCAATAACACATATTCCCACCTCTAAATTCTCACTACTTCCTAGCTCCTCAGCTCTACTTAATATCAGCTTCATAGTTTTGCTTTAGGTCAAGTTGCACATATATCTAAAACTAAAGTAAATCCTTTATCTTAAATCACCTTACATTTATTTCTCAAGAGAATATAGAACTCAAAGGTTAAACTTTAAACTAATGATTAAATACTGATTATTTCATTATATATTATAAACATACCATTATATATTATTTCATTTATATATATAACTATCCTATGTAAGGATCCTAAGTAATTTTGTCATTTACCTTTTCAAGTCTCATGAAAAATTTCATTTTATTCACAGATATTTACTAAGTTTATGGGTTGTCTCTGTTGCAATTCTGTTATTGTACAATGTAAAGTCAAAAGTTTCGCTGAAATAAATAAACGTAGGAATTCTCTAGCATAACCATATTTATGCCATTTAATTTTGATTTTGTATAATTTTCACAAGTCATAAAATATACTCTTAGAGCATGGTTTCCAGTAATGCACATGTGAAATATTGTTGGATTTCTATCATTCCATACTTTGCTTTATATAGATGTAAACATCTGCCAGGTTATTTTTCAGAAAAAAATCTTTCCAGTTTTTCATGAATTATATTTTCCACAAATTTTTTAATGCTTATCATTCACTCAACACCAACTGGTCTATAAAATAGTCCTCTTTCTAATAATTTTCCTGAATTCTAGTATAGATTATATTTAAAGATCTTATAGCATTAGCCATACCCTCTTATATGTAATTTGTGTTTGCAATTTGCATTGCAATTATTTTTATAATTTATTTTCTACTTTGCTGTTAAATTACACCTTATTTTTACCCAAAACAGATTATCTAATCTCTGTTTTTTTTTTAATCTGTGTGTATACACCTTGGTGTCACCTCAAAACAGAAACATGCGAAACCGAACAGGACTATGTGAGGATAGCCAGAGCTATCTGTTCTTACTCTTGTCATTACTCTCCCACCCTGAGGAGGCTCTCTGTAATCAATAAAATGACATTTCTGGGAGGCAGCTTCTCTCAATATGAGGTAGAAGATTGCCAGACTACACGTGTTTTACCCTCAGCCTGGTTTGGAATATTTTGTGCAGCAATGTTCATCTGGTTTGGAAATATGATATAGGGGGTATTTTGGTCTGTCTCCCCTTTTCCTTTGAGATTGTGGTGTGAGAAATTATCTATACCTCATCATTTGAAAATATAATAATTATTATTCCTTATTTCATCTTTTTTTAGTTACTTCAAATCCCGGCATAAGTGACATTGTTTCTATAGTCAAATACAGGTAACTTCACTTTAAGTTGAAAGAATATGTATCATGTATTAAATTCTCCAACAACTCACAGTATCGTAAAATAAAAATCCAAATTCCTATTAAAATTTTAAGTTGCTTCATAATAGAATCAAATGAATTTTGGGCAATGTCCCTAATATACTTCCTATAAGTGTTTTCCCTTTCATATGTTTTTGTAATATATTCCTACATGAAATTATTCACTTAGTCAATAAGTAGTGAATGGTTATTATAGTCCAGACAATTAGAGACATAAAAATATTGATAGCACATTATCTTCACTCAAATAACTCATACATTGTTATGGAAAAAATCAAAAATAAAATGAAAGCTTTTTAAATTGCCACCAAAGAATATCAGCTTTTTGATATAAGGTAGTAAAAAGTCCATCTTTGAAATGCTATCTGAACTGTGAATTATAAACTGAAAAAATATATAAAAGGTTAGAGAAACATATGATTTGGTAGTGTAAACATATATGACCTATTCAATGATGCAACAGACAAGGATATAAATGGCAAATATGTGAGAACCAAAAAATTAGTACATATCATAGAAACAAGAAGCTTTGGTGCAAATCCACTTTTATCATTTATCATTTATTAATAATATGGTCTTAGTCAAGACTTTTAGCCCTTTGTTCATTTATAAAATAGAAGTTAGTACAGAAGAGCACTTTACCTCATATGATTTTCATGAGGAGTCACTGGACATAAGAGTAATAACATATATTGACTCTCAGTATTACTATCTTCTTAAAGTCTAAGGTAGTTCACAATGATAACTGACAGTACAAAATGTATGTCATAAATGGCCTTTTAGATAGCCTATAATATTGAAAAACATCATTTTTTATCTTTTGCTGTGAATAACCAAAATGGTCTCCCTGGAAAAATATCAGACTCTTTAAAAGTGCTATATAAGCATGAGTAAAACTTTATAAGTAACTTTCTTGGAGGAAACTGAAGATCATGAACTGTTTTAGCAAGTTTAGCTGAATTGATAATAAATAGTTTTACTTCTGAAAAATATCCTAGAACTTATTGTAGCTCTTTAGGATGCCATATCTAAGAGAAAAAGAGCTTCAAAATGCAACTTCTCAGTATATCACAGATTGGTATTGGTTTTATAAATTTAGTCTATTATATATGAATCAAAGTATTCTTTGATATATATATATATATATACTTATATATTTATTAGTTGTTTGTCTCACTTCATGGGTAGTCTTTATATCCTAATCACCATTTGCTTTCAGGTACAGAAGCTTCTTCTATATATTATTCTAATAAAATTGATAGGCATACAGCAATTCACATAAGACCATAATTCAGGTACCATGTACTACATAGAAATTTAATTTTAATTGATATATAAATTTCTATCTTATAGCCAAATAGAAATCCTTAGAGGACAAGGGGCCAAGCTGCAAAACCCCAGAGTTATCTATAAACATAATGAAACATGGTTTTCAACTTTTTCATCTGAAAGCTATAAAAGACAGGAAGACATTATAGAGGGCTAAGATAAAAATAATAAAAACATTATTTACAAATCTTCATTCCATTACATGATGTTTAATACCATCTTAAGCTATAATAAATAACTCTGCCTACATCTGGCAGGAAATTTCTGCAGGCTGGCAAGGAGCTCCAAACCAGAAGCTGAGACCACTGATTTATACTGTAGCCTTTATGCAATATATTTAATAAGGTGTTTCCTTCTCCATTAATTAGAGAAACGGACAGCTATCTAGACTCACACTTTGTAAATTCTACATAGCCCAGGGGCCATTTTCAGATATTTGTCAGCAGATAAAAATTTATTCAGAATATTTGCTGATAAACCAATGAGAGATATACTGCTTAAAAATTGTTTCAGAGATTGCCTCCTGTAGGGAATTGCCATTCTCAATTTCCACAATTCTCTAAAGGTCCTGACAAGCCTGTCTAAAAGAGTGTCAGAGGACATGTTGTTCAGATGAACTTATTCTTTCTGACAAGATCCATATTTTCAATCAATAGAAGCCTCATTCAAAAGGATTCTTCATACCAGGTCTAAGTAAATTCAAGATCTTTATTAGTGCAAAAAATTATTGAATGCATTCCAAGGTTATACTGAGGATCACCTTTGTAAGCCAACTTTATTTCTAAAAACTAAAACTGAAATATAGAAAAATGATAGCTTCATGGAATGTTTACTGTATGAGTAATAGCATAAATCAGCTACAATATTATCAGTATTTCCTATAAAAGGCTAAAGAAGTTAAATGCAATGAAATCATAAAAAGCAGTTATCAGAGGCACTAATAATTATCTTCTATTCACTAAACAGCAATGTGTTATACTTCTCAAAGCAATATGCCCAATTTTGGGAAACATATTTCCTGATGTGTAACAAAATGAAATAACCTTAATATTTTGGCTTTTCTTTTCTTGAATTATTAGTCACTGCCAGCCTTTAACCTATAGGTATACATCCCAATCCAAGTATCACATAATATGAGAGCAGATAAAAATCATCTACTTAAAGGCATATAAATTACTTCTGTTACATCTCCTTCTTATCTTTTCAATTTTTTTTTTGTTTTGGGCCACACATGGTAACTCTCAGGGGTTACTCCTGACTATGCATTAAGAAATTGCTCCTGGCTTAGGTAACCATATGAGATCCTGGGGAATCCAACCCTGGTCCATCCTAGGTTAGTGCATCCAAGGCAAATGCCCTACCGCTAGTGCCACCACTCAGGCCCCTTATCTTTTTAATTTTTTGCATATATTTTCTTGAATAGATCATTTGATTTGATGAATACACTTTTCATAGTCTAAGAAAGTGGGTTTTTTCCAAAAATCTTTCTGAGACACCATGTCTCATGTTTGTTCTACTCAGCGTCTAAAGAACATAGATTTTGAAGAGAAAAATATAATCTCTCTTTAGCCTGCACAATACCAATGACTTAAAAATAAGTCATCCTTACTTTCCACGATATTCATCTCTTAAAAAAATCTAATCACCATGTGCTACAGAGTTAAAAAGTTATTGCTGGGAGCCGGGAGGTGGCACAGGAGGTAAGGTGCCTGCTGCCTTGCCTAGGACGGACCACGGTTCGATCCCCCAGTTCCCATATGGTCGCCCGTGCTTGCCAGGAGCGACTTCTGAGCGCATAGCCAGGAGTAACCCCTGAGCGTCACTGGGTATGGCCCAAAAACCAAAAAAAAAAAAAGTTGTTGCTGCTTGAATATTAACCGAACCGATTCATTCACCAGTGCTTATTTCTATCACCAATGTCCCTGAGATCCAACCCATCTCCCCACTCCCTGCTCCCAGCCTGCATCAATGGCAGACATTTTTATACTCTCCTCTATCTTTTTCCTTTTTTGGCAACATGGTGTGCAATTTTTTTAATCAGAGGGGATTATGCGCATCACTTCGCCTTAATTTCTTTGCTGTTTTTGTTTTGGGGACATCTCCTTCTGTGCTCTGGCACCACTCTGAGCAGCGTGTTGAGAACTGAATTAGGGTCAGCAATGTGCAAAGCTTGTACTATCTCTCAGTCATCTTTAAATATTTTGGAGTTTCAAATAATGAAATTAAAACATAACAATCAACTAATTTTTCTACTAGCTAATAAGCTCTTAGTACAAATGATTTATAAATTTGAATACTAAATTTACTTTCAAATGAATGTAGTCAAGGGACTTCCCTGAGCCAGTCACAGGTTGGCTCCCAATTTCTCATTCTATACTCATGAATCTATCTGAATTTAAAATTCCATATGATCTATTTTAGCATAACACTTATTTAAATCAAACATTTTTCCCTTCTTTTATGAATTCATCCATTCAGAGCCATATTCCCATCCCTTAAATTTGCATACTGCTAGCTACATTGCTCCCACTGCTTTTTCTAGTGGACTTATAACTGGTCTCATAACTTCCACTATTTTCCTTTAATCTGTTTACAATACTATAACAAGAATAAATAACATATAAGAAACTTCTTTGACAGAAAGTTCCTTACTTTTTACTGAGTGAAACCCAACACTCAAGTACTGGTGTGTAAAATAAAAATTAAAAAAAAGAGTCCACTAGTTGGATGAGACAGACAAAGGCACTGCGTTTCTAACCCCGCAGGTGGACAGGTCTAATAAAGCAAAGTAGCAGTGAGAAATAATACACCAAGCCAGAGAGTTAGTTTCTATGAAATTAGTCTGCTTTTTTGCTTCATGGCCTTTCTCTCCTATGTGCTGCCTATCTGCCATGTGCTCCTTCTCTCTCTCCAGACTCTTCATTATTTCAAACGAACCCCCAATCCCAGGTTAGAGAAGGTCAATTCAAATACAAAAGCAACTATACAGTAAGTTTTTCCATCTCAAAGGAAGAGGTTAGGGAAATGGAAGTTAGGGAAAACTCTTTTATTTAGGCTTTTTACCTAGATTCACCTACACTAATGTTAAAAATAAAGGTGTTACACATTTAGCTGTTCTCTGACACTGCTCTGACTCAACCAATTCCTCTGCATCCAGCAAGAAAACTACTGATCATATCCCTACCTCTTTGTCCTCGAAATTTTATTCTTGTCATCTTCTCATCATGATAAACTTTATCCAGGATAACTCTCAGCCTCCTTCTTAAATTCACTCTAAAATTTTCTACACAAGGAGGGTTGTTTTGATTACCTTTAAACAGTTGCATACATACCAGTGCCCATTATGTTTTCTATAGCCTCTTCATTGCTTTTATTTCCGCTATAGCATTATTTTCTAACTTAGAATACTTATACCTTTCCATAAAGGTTGAACTACATGGCATTCCCACCAGCAGTGGATAAGAATTCCTTTCTCTCCACATCCCCACCAACACTGTTTGTTCTCATTCTTTGTGATGTGTGCCATTCTCTGTGGTGTGAGGTGGTACCTCATAGTTGTTTTGATTTGCATCTCCCTGATGATTAGTTATGTGGAGCATTTTTTCATGTGTCTTTTGACCATTTGTATTTAATCTTTATCAAAATTTCTGTCCATTTCCTCTCCCCATTTTTGGATGGGATTAGATGTTTATTTCTTGTAAAGTTCTGTCAGTGCCTTGTATATTTTTGAGATTATCCCCATATCTGATGGGTATTGGGTGAATAGCTTCTCCCACTCAGTGGGTGGCTCTTGTATCCTGGGCGCTATTTCCTTTGAGGTGCAGAAGCTTCTCAGCTTAATATATTCCCATCTGTTAATATCTGCTTTCACCTACTTGGAGAGTGCATTTTCCTCCTTGAATATGCCTGTTATGGAAAACAATATGGAGATTCCTCCAGAAACTGGAAATCGAGCTCCCATACGATCCAGCTATACCACTCCTACAAATATACCCTAGGAACACAAAAATACAATACAAAAACTCCTTCCTTACACCTATATTCATTGCAGCACTATTTACCATAGCAAGACTCTGGAAACAACCAAGATGCCCTTCAACAGACGAATGGCTAAAGAAACAGTGGTACATATACACAATGGAATATTATGCAGCTGTCAGAAGAGATGAAGTCATGAAATTTTCCTACACAAGCATGTACATGGAATCTATCATGCTGAGTGAAATAAGTCAGAGAGAGAGAAAAAAACGTAGAATGGTATCACTCATCTATGAGTTTTAAGAAAAATGAAAGACATTCTTGCAATAATAATTATCAGACACAAAAGAGAAAAGAGCTAGAAGTTCCAGCTCACCTCAACAGCTCATCACAAAGAGTGATGAGTTTAGTTAGAGAAATAACTACACTTTGAACTGTCCTAAAATGAGAATGTATGAGGGTAAAGAAGAGCCTGTTTAGAATATAGGCAGGGGTTGGGTGGGGAGGAGGGAGATTTGGGACAATGGTGATGGGAACGTTGCACTGGTGTTCTTTACATGACTGAAACCCAAACACAATCATGTATGTAATCAAGGTGTTTAAATAAAATATATTAAATATATATATTTAAAAAAATAAAAACAACAAGTATTGATAAGGAAAAGAAAGAATATATATATCTGTATTTTTCTTATTATCTATTTCTTCTACAGAAATAAGCTCTTTGAGAATAGGATAATATTTGCTTCTGTGATTCACTATTTTCCCTTCAGCACTTGACAGTCTATCAATATTTTCAAATGAATAAATTCTCCATTACAAGTGTCAGAGTTTTAATAAATTAATCTTTATAGTTTCTTTCCAATGGAGTTTACCCAAAATTTACATTGAGTCTGAATAATATTAACTTTCATCAGACTGATTTTTCTCATGAGAGACTTCTCAGCAGTCCAAGATATCCTGTATTTATGTTGCATACATAATTTTTATTTTTATGATCTAAAATTCAACCTTTTAACAAATAAAAATCTATGTAATATGATATTCAGAATTCCTGTAATGACAAGTTATTTTAATAAATTTATGAATATATTGTCCAGGTTCTCACCCTTGTGCCTTTCCTTACACCTAGTTTCATTCATCCACAGCAGCTCTCACTTCAATCCTTTATGGTGAAACTGGATATTTTCATCAAGTCACTGCGCATTACTGCATGCTTAGTCTTTTATTCTCCCCATCAAAAATAAATTTGCTTCCTCAACAGATTTGGCCATAGCATAATTAGATGCGCCTGTCTTAGCTTTCCTATTAATTTGTGAGTTTTTTTGCCTAAAGAGTTGAAATAAATTCTCATCTTATGCAGTTATTATGTTTGTTTTATTGAATTATTTATATGTTATGTATTTGCATTCTTTTTGATTTCACAAAAACATATTTTATATCTTCATCAACTCTATCGATCAAGCTAAAACATATTTCTGTGAAGTAAAGCTGTGTAACATACATTAGAATATTTCATTAAAGTAGACATTGATCCATTATTCAACAGTGCCAGTGCTTGATTATTTCTTCATTTGTCTATAAAGCTTTTGTGAATGATCACCAAATGTCTGATAAAAGTGATTTCAAGTAG
>PVKC010033631.1:0-13915 GCA_004027635.1 Crocidura indochinensis | reverse complement strand
GCATGAAAGGTAAACGCCTTACCTCCATGCTATCTCCCAGGCCCCTTTTCTTTTCTTTTTTATTGCATCACCATGAGATACAGAGTTAAAAAGCTGTTAATGGGTGCGTTTCATAGAATGAGTTTCTAACACCCATCCTGGCATGCCAATGGACTTTCAGGCGCCACCCTACCTCAGCCTGCCACCCTGGAGAAAGGACGAGGCCATCTCTTTGGAGATGGTAAAATATTGATCTTGATCCCAGGCAAGATCAGAATGAAGGGAACTTTAAAAACAAAAGCAGCATTTCAAGAGCCAAGGGACTTGGTGTGTGGACAAACATGTAGGAAGAGAGCAAAGGAAACAGAAAAGACTGGCCCCTATTTTTCTCTTTGGGCCAAAACCTTCCTCAACACCCAGGCCTGAGAGGCTTCTTCTGACACTCTCAGGTTTCCAGAAGGAACATGGTCTGGCCTCAGCTAATATTCACAGAATTCCAGGAGGGCTTTTGGATGAGCCTCAAATGTTGATGAGAAGGCAGCTGCCCTGTTTGGATTCTGCAGGATGGCAATGCCTGCATTCGTCTCTATGGACTGCTTCCAAGATGATGTTCCTGAGACAGTGCTCCTGGATGCTCATGAGACAGTGCTCCCAAGAGCACCCTTCTTCTCATGCTCTGTTCATCTCCCTTAAGTCAGACTGTGCCCAGCCTCCAACTGCCTCAGATTAACCCCCCTTTCCCTTGGCACACACACATTTCCACACCAGCACCTGCTTGATCTCACTACTTTCTAGTCTCCCCAGCTGATGAGCAGATGAACTTGTGCTGCTTTTCCTTAATGAGTTAATTGGATGGGGGGGGTGTCAGAGGGAATCACATCTGGCAGAACTTCTAGGTCATTTCCAGTGTGGTGTATGGGGTTCCCTTCTGGTGGTGTTAAGAGGACCCTATGGTGCCTGAGAGTGGACTTGGGGTTCCTGAGTGCAAAGGGCCTTTTGAGCCCTTGCCCAGCCCTGACTTAGTGTTTGCACTTGTCCATTGATTCTAGAATGTTCTCCTAGCCCAGCCCCTCCCACCTAATGGCAGTGCTCCTAGAGGATTGGTTGGCTCCTAGCATCTCACCAAGGTGGAGTATCTGATGCCCTCCCACAGTCACCCATAGAGTAGATGCCCTGGATCAGGTCACATATGTGGCCTGAACGGCACCAGCAGCTCATTCTCCCCAAAAAAACCTAATATTTGGTGCTATATATCTTAGTACCCATATCATCACTGCATGTGCGATGTATGTTTATGCACAGGCATGTGTATCTGTGCAACACATATGCATTCTCCTGACCTATGCATTCCTACACACACACCTGCATGCACTCAAATGTGCATGTGTGTTCATTCGTAGTCCTTGATTGTGGGCACACATGCTAATGCATGAGCACATTGGCATACACACTTGTCCCTCTTTCTAGTGTTTGCCTTGGACCTCCCAGATCTTTCTGGGACCCAGGAAGCCACCGGCCCTTTTCCCCAGCTGGTGCCAGAGTCCTTGGGCAGTTATCTAACACTAGCACTTCACCCCTCCCACGTGGCAGCCCCTCGAATGGGGAGCTCATCCAGACCTCCACCAGCAACCATTCCCGCAAAGCCAGACTTTATGCCTCCGACTACCCTTGCTTGTCAACCCTGCCTGGTGCCGAGGCGCGCTTGAATAAATGTCAGCTGAATGTGATTTGAGCTCATGGGAAAAATCTAAAGAAAGAAAAAAAAAAAAAAACTTCAGCGTTCCTCCTTCTGGCAGAACCGCACTTGCTGTGAGCTATCGGCAGGTCAGAACTCAAGTTCATTAGTGCTAGGGACAAGGACAGTCCTGCGGCCACCTAGGACATTTACAAATACTGTTCCCAGTGACAGTATACAGCCAGGCTGCCAATCAGATTTAGTCCAATGCTATTAAATTGCATATTAAAGGGAAATCGAGTCTGCCCGACAGCATTTTTGGAAAGATTCTAAAAGCACCCAGCTTGCTCAGGGCTTGCTCCTGGCGTGTACTTGGGGATCAGTCTTAGCGAGAGGGAATGAGGCACCATATGCAATGCTGCGAATAAAACCTAGCGCCTTAACCTCCATGCTCTCTCCCCAGCCCCTGACCTGAGAGGACAGTTTTCAAAACCCTGTGGAGGACTAGAGGAGGAGAAGGAGGCTTATTGTCAAATGGCTCCCCTGCGTGTTTATTTAATCAAAATACTGCCTCAACTAATGCTATATGAAGAGTTTTTAATGAGCCACTCGTTCGACTAAGAGATTTGAAGCCAGGCTCTTCCACCAAGCTTTCCAAAGCCATTTCCACATTGTAGCTTCCTAGTAACAGTAAAAAAGAAAGAGAAAAAAAAAACATGAATCAACATATGTGCCATTGATTTGGGGAGTTTCCATGGAAACTGGAAGGACACGGGGAAGGACAGGACAGAAAAGGTCCATTGGCCCAATATTTCTACGCAAGTATCATCTCTGCCTTCCTCTCAGTACAAGCAGCAACATTTCTTTCAAGCATTCAGATACTTCATTTGTGACAAGCTGGCTTGGCTGCTCATTAGGAACCACACAGGAGGAGGAGCCTGTGAGATTTGCAGACTCAATGCACCCGGATGTGGATGCAGGGGGTCCATTGGGACACTAACCAGCCCTCATGAGCAATCTGATGGCTCCCACACAAGCCACTGCGCTTTGTCTGTCTCTTTGCAAGACACCTGCCCCATCTATTTTCTCAAAGAAGTTAGAAGAAAAATGACAAAGCTGGTGGGAAGGGAAATAAATGCCTGGCACATTCTCACACCCTGCTATTATATTTGGGGATGTATGCTGAGCTTCCCTGGAAGAGAAAGTTTTCTTTTGGTATGGGGACAGTGGCTAAACATATGCCCCCCAAAAGATCCCTGATTTCGTGGGGGGGTGTTGCTGACCTGAAAAGGAGAAGTTGTGGTTTTGACAGTCCTAAGCTCCTTCCCCAGCCAGTCTGGAAAAATTTTCTCCTCACTAAGGGTCATTTCTGCATCGAGGAAAGGAAAAGAATGACTCAGTGAGTGCTCGTTCTAGGGCTGAGTGGGGTCCCATGATTAGGGGTTTTGTACAATGCAAATGGGACAAGATTTTTTTGAACAACTGTTCCATTTGGATCCGTAACTTGCTCCACCTGTGAAATGGGCTCATGCCTCATCCTACTTCCTCTTTCATGGAAGAGGGTGGGAAGCACATCTGTTCAGCTCTTGGCTAGGTATTGGGGAAACACCAATTAAATAGAATATAGGGGGGCCGGGCGGTGGCGCTGGAGGTAAGGTGCCTGCGCTAACCTAGGATGGACCGCGGTTCTATCCCCCGGTTCCCCATATGGTCCCCCATGCCTGCCAGGAGCGACTTCTGAGCAAATAGCCAGGAGTAATCCCTGAGCATCACCGGGTGTGACCCAAAAACAAAAACAAAAAAAAAATAGAATATAGGTGAAAAATAGGGGCCAGAGAGATAGCATGGAAGTAAGGCATTTGCCTTTCATACAGAAGGTCATTGGTTCGAATCCTGGCACCCCATATGGTCCCCCAAGCCTGTCAGGAGCAATTTCTGAGCTTGGAGCCAGGAGTAACACCCCTGAGTGCTGCCGGGTGTGATCCAAAAACCAAAAACCAAAAAAAAAAAAAGAATATAGGTGAAAAATGCATGCACAACACCTGCTCCTCCAAATAATTTTTTAATGTGGAATTAGAGGGATAGCAACAACAGGTAAGGCATTTGCCTTGCATATGACTGATCTGGGTTCTATCTCCAGCATCCCATCTGATCATCATCCTGAGCATAGAGCAGGAATAACCCCCGAGCACAGCCATGTGTGACCCCATCCCACTGCCCCAAAAAAGAAGTGTTGTGCTCACATTGATGAGAATTGAAGTTCTTTTATGGATAGTGAGTCCTGGATGAATTTTGTTGTTTGTTTGTTTTTTGGGGTTTTTTGTTTGTTTGTTTTTTTGGTGTTTGGTTTTTGGGTCACACCCCGAAGCGCAGGGATTACTCCTGGCTCTATGCTCAGAAATTGTTCCTGGCAGATTCGGGAGACCATATGGGATGCCAGGATTCGAACCACTGACCTTCTGCTTGCAAGGCAAACACCTTACCTCCATGCTATCTCTCTGGTCCCTGAATGGATTTTTTTTTCCCTATCATTTTCTTTCCTTCCTCTTCCTCTTTGCTTCTCGCCTCCCATCCACTACAGTCTCTATTTCATTCCCTACACTTCTGCTTTCTCATGCATCTAGAATTTATCATGACATTCAGATGCCTTTGGGCCTCGAAGTGTGGTGCTATGGGAGATTATTGACTAGCAGTGAGAGCCTCGAGTTTGATCCCAGTCCTGCCCCACATTATGCTGTCATTTGAGGTCCCCAACAAACTTCAAATCACTACAACCTATTGCATGACCCCCAGATATTGTAAAAGCTGTAAAGATCAAAAGGGAAAGGATGGGAGGGTGATCAAAGTGAAACATTAAGCAAAACAACTTTGGAGACTTTGGGGTGATGTTAGGTATGACAAGAAATCAAGAGACACAACCAGGTGGTGCTCAAGCGGCCCTGTGGGGTGCTGTGGATTGAACCCAGATCGGCCACATGCAAGGCAAGCGCCCTCCCTGAGGTCCTATCCTTGCTCTGGCCCCCAAACTCACCATTTCTAATGATTTGCCTCATTTTACTCCAACTCTGGCCCCTTCGTTAAGCAAATAAATTTCTGGAGGCCCATAACCTCCAGATATACTAAAGGCAATGAAAATGCAAATCATTCTACAAATTGAGCACAGCTGTCCTCCTCTGTTTCCTGACCCACTTTATCCTTCCCTCCAGCCACCTCCCCCAGGCCCCCACCTACATAGAACTCCGTGGCTTCCTCTGGAACCCCCAGCCTATTTCTGGCCCTATCTAAGCACTAGTGCTGCCCAAAGCAGGTCGGTCATTAGAGACAATGATTCTCTCTCCTTGCAGATCCTAATAGCCTCTCCTTCCTAGATTTCAGACAGGCCTCCTTCTCTCTCTATCCTGGAGAACTGCCACTCTGCTGTACTTTCACAGAGGGCCTCTGGTCTTGGGGATCCCCGTAAAGTCAATACCATTTGGCTGCCAGGGTCACCAACTTAAGTCACAATTAGGGACCATGGTCCCTTCTCCTTTCAACCTCATTGGCCCAAGACCAAGTTTTCAAGCTTTAATAAAGATCCAGGGAGCAGAAATTAGTGCAGTGGTTGGGCCAACCCAATTAGTCAATCAGGGTTAACTTCCATCCTCGAAATGCGTTTGGGATCAATAATGTTTTCCCCCAGATGATGATATCAGTTCTAAATTCTCTGAAAGTCTGAGGCTTTTCATCATTCCCATTTTACAGATACCAAAATGAAGGCAATTTACATTCTGGAGCAAAAAGGACCCAAGGAAAATCCATCATGGGCTTTGAAGAGACTCGACCTCCGAAAACCCGATTTTTTTTCCACCCCTTGTGACATCTCTACATGCACAGCAGCATATTGCCACCTTGGGAGAGTCTAGACATGGGCACAGAATTGCCCACCCCATCTCTGGCTCTAGGGGAGAGCCCATCATCAATGACAGAGAATCCAGAGCTCTGGTCAAATTAATCTGCCACCAGGAGAGAAACTTAAGTTTCTGGAATGGGTTGGATGCGACAAAGACTATGAGTAAAGTTTGCAGATTCTCGAGTATATTCAACACTATGATGGTGTCTTCAGACACTGGCAGCTTCTGAGACCACCCAGCTCCTCGTCATCTTCTAGGAAAACTCTGAGAATAAGCAGTGAACACAGCACATAGGACTAGTTTAGGGGCTGTCAGAGCCCCCCTGGGACTGTCCAGAGAGTCGATGTCACTATTCACACAAAACCACATCACAACAAGTTTAATGCATGGCCTTTTGCCTGGAACTCACAGGATCTCAAAGCTGTCATCTCCCTCCCCAATGTGCCTGCATTTCCTCCATTACCCCAAAATCTCCAGTCACCAAGAAGCCAACAGCAATCTCAGCTGGTAGGTTTTTCTACTTGTTTGATGAGATTTAAGGGTACCCCAGGTTTAAGATCTCTCAAGACTCAAGAGCCAGGGTACTGGGGTGTAGTGAAAGAAAGGGTGATCTGGTGTGGCTGCAATCTGGGGAAAATAAATAAAATTGGGGCAAGAGTGACAGACAGTACAGTGGTTAAGGTACTTGCCTTGCTTGCGGCCAACCCAGGTTCAGCCCTCAGCATCTCATATGCTCCCCAGGAGTGATTCCTGAGTTCCAAGCCCTGAGCACCACTAGGTGTGACCCAAAACAAAATAAGAAGAAAGAAAATTCTTCCTCCTCGCCCATATCACTATATCACAATCCCAATATCCCTGAGAAAGATGCAGGTGTGGCAGGACCTTGGTCTGGCCCAGGAGGTAACCAGTGAGCCCTAACCATTGTCAAGCAATCATGAACTTGTCACCAAAAATCATAACCATGAGCATGGGTACCCTGAAGTATAGTCAGGGTATCATGTATCGTGTCATGCCTGAAACAGAAGCAAATCTACTTCCACATTACCAAAGCTGAGACACGCCTGCCCCCTGCCCGGCAAAGAAGCCCCAGCACAA
The DNA here is from genome assembly GCA_004027635.1 of Crocidura indochinensis. NCBI lineage: Eukaryota > Metazoa > Chordata > Mammalia > Eulipotyphla > Soricidae > Crocidura > Crocidura indochinensis. Next base: position 7,276 of record PVKC010033631.1, on the reverse strand, counting down.
CAGAGCTGAGCCATCACACGGCCATGGTGACATCAGGGTGGGGTGGAATCCAGAGAGAACCATTGCAAGCGGCCATATCCGTGCCCCCCCCCACGCTGGGTCTCAGCTAGCCGGCATTTTGGGGGCCCACCCCACACAGTACCCTTAGAACCCGAGGAGGAAAACAACACAAGAGATAGGAGGATTTGCACGGTTCCCATCTCCCTGCAGCTCATTATCTTCTAGATCATCGGTTCTACTGCATCGGAATGTGTCACTGGAGTTAGACACCATCTCGCGGGGGACCGCAAGCCCCATGCAAAGCTGACTGAGCCAACGGCAGGGAAAAGATCTGAATGAAAGTGAAGGTAGCGCCATCCCACGGGATTGGAGCGGGCCAGATGCTTTTCTTTGAGACCAGAAAGCAGCTCTGTGAGTGCAAAGATTTGGTATATAGCAAGAGAACCGAAACAGCATGTGTGGCTCAGAGCGAGTCCCTCCTCCGACCCCTGTTGCAGAAAGAAAGAGACCAGGCTGGCTAGACAGAGCCCTGTTTGCCCTCGGCTGCTATGTTTCACTCTAAGGGGTGCAAGGAGTAACCAGGCCAAGCACCGCTCACCTCCAGTCCACCCAGCTCACAGAGAGAATTCTTCCTCTCTCCTACCTGCATGGCCTTGGACACCGAGGCTGGCAAGGTGCAGCTGGTGTGGGACCCAGCTGGGCACAGTTCCGTAAGGCCCTCAGGGATGCAGCAGCCACCTGCTGGCACCTGGGAGCCGTGCCACTCAGCCTGTCTCAGAGCCCCATTAGCAGGGCGGTGCCAACAGGCTGCTCCAGCCAGCACGGCTCCCCTCCTGGCTCTGCATCCTCATGCATCACCGGCAGGGAAGGAGCGAGTGGAGCAGAGCAGAGAATCGAGCTGCAAGGGAGGGGGTGGGAAGAAGAGCAGAGGGAGGGGTCCCCCCTGAGATGGATGGAGCTGAGGGCCCCTCAGACTGGCAGGGTGGCATCATCGGTGAGACTCTCGAGCTGTCAGGAATTCAAGGAGAATCAGAGGATACCAGGAAGGGACAGAGGGACCCCCACCCCAGATTGCCCAGCAGTCGTGTGTAAGGTGAAGGACCCTGGGGGGAAAGAGCAGAGCCCAGCTGGGACCAGCCCCAGCTTTTTACTGCTAACCTGTCCGCCACCTTTCCCTCACCAAGGAATGAAGCCACTGAGCACTGTGTTTAGTGTGACAAGCAATACCCCCTCCATTTTGTCTCCCTGACCCCCTGATCAGGCACAAGTACACTAGCCATGAATGAGAGTGTCCGTTCTCCTGTTCAGGGTACCCCTCCTTAATGCCCCTCAGCCTGCCATGAGATGCCTAGGACAGACTAGTGATGGCTGAGTCATCTGGATGGTTCCACTTGGGTGTTCTGCAGCCAGCCCTGGGCAGCTCAGCAGCACCGACTACCCTGAGCCTCTGATTCTAAAGTCTTCTTGCCTCGTCACCCACAGACATCAGGGACCCCAGGTTGACTCATCTTTAGACCTACCACCCAAGAGCAGAAAATGCACAAGCAGAGGAAGTGGGGACTCACGAAGGATGTGGTTGGGGGTACTCCAGACCCCGAGGAAAAAAGGGAAAGTCTGAAATAAGGGCAGCAGAGGAGGTACGAGGTGTGTTGGGCATAATGGACATTTCAGGTTCTTCTGTGTGGCCCTTCCCAGCTGCCAGCTAACAGGTGTCTAGAGCAGGGGTCCTCAAACTTTTTAAACAGGGGCCCAGTTCACTGTCCCTCAGACCATTGGAGGGCCAGACTATAGTAAAAACAAAAATTGCGAACAAATTCCTATGCACACTGCATACATCTTATTTTGATGTGAAGAAGCAAAATGGGAACAAATACATTATGTGGCCTGCAAGCCGTAGTTTGAGGACCACTGGTCTAGAGGTTCCCATGAGCACAGCACAGCAGTTTTGTCAGTGGTCACTTCTTACCTTTTCACCCAGCATGCTGTGAGTGGGCTAGGGGCTACAATTCAACACAATGGAACAATCTGTTAAAGTACCTGGAGGCTGCAAGTGAGCCAGTGAGTAAGGCAAATGCATAAAGCAAGGTGCCAGGCAGAGAAATAGTCCAGAATGGATTCAGAAGTGAGCCGAGAAGAGACTCAGGGTGCAGAGGGGTGTGGGGTGTCTGAGTTTTTTCTAAAGGGACAGGATCCTTGGTCAAAGCATGAGGCAGGAGCATGAGGGAGTTGGAGGTGGAAATAAAAGGGTGCATCACTACTGAATTGTAAATAGCCTTGAGTGGGGGGACCAGAATCATAGTGCAGCCTGTAAGGTGTTTGCCTTGCATTCGGCTGGCTCAGGTTCAATCCCAAGCATCCCATATAGTTCTCGGAGCACTGCCAGGTATAATTCCTGTGAACAGAGCCAGGAGTAAGTCCTGAGCATTGCCAGGTGTGGCTCAAAAATAAATCAATAAAATAAAGCTTTCGGTAAAGAAAGAGAGCGTGGGTCTTAGAAACTATCAAGAGGGATTCCACAAGGCTGTACTTGGCTGGGTTTGGCCTGAGCGAAGAGGCAGTGAGAACCGCAGCAAACAAGAAATAAGAAAGGCAAGTGAGGAGCAGAGCATGGGGAAACAGGCTCAGTGCTCCACGGTTTGGCAAGGAGAGGGTGATGGGAGGAAGTGGAGAAGCTTCTAGAATCTCTACTTAGAACCACTTGAAACCACTTAAAGAAAAACTCCAGAATGAGTTTGGGGTTGGTGGAACCATCAAGGCAGAAGAGGAAGGTGGAAATTCAACCCGTGGTCTTAGCACAGAGGCAGAAGAGAGGTGAGATGTGGATGCATAGGACTATCTATCACACCATCTATACAGGAGCAAGAGGGTTGGGACCAAAGCGATAATAGAGTGGGAAGGGCATTTGCCTTGCATGCGGCTGACAGGTTTGATCCCCAGCATTCCATATGATCACCTGAGCACCACCAGGAATAATTCCTGAGTGCAGAGCCAGGAGTTGCCTGTGAGCAATGCCAGGAGTGATCCTTGAGCACAGAGCCAGACGAAACCCCTGAGCACTGCCAGGTATAGCCCCAAAACAAAACAAACAAATAAGAGCAAAGTAGCTGAACCAGGTTATGACAAGGGATTCTGTGCTTTGGGGACAGAAAACATGGAGCTTGGCAGAAATGGTGTGGAAAAGACCGGGGGGAGTGGGGACCGTGGAGAGAAGAAGAAGAAGAGAGAGAGAGAAGAAGAGAGGAAGAGGCAAAGACAAAGGCTTGATGGCAGGAGGGGGCAAGTGGGAGAAGGAGAATTTATGGTCCCAGGAACAAAGGAAGCTGCCAAATCCAACCATATGGACCAATTTCTCTCGACTCACAAGCACTCGGCTCCCTAGAGACTAGGGTCCATATGGGCACATGCCAGTGTATCAGTATATATGCAAACACACACAGAGAGAGAGAAGGAGAGTGAGAGAGAGAGAGAGAGAGAGAGAGAGAGATCTGATATCTTGCAAGTCTCTCTGAAAAGGCTTTTTCTTTCGAGAACAGAATTTGAAAAGGTCTATCCAGGAATTCTGGGCTCCATGTTCCAGGGTACCCAAATAAACCTGGACAACTTCCTCTGCCTCCTGCTTTTCTAACAGGCTGCATATGGAGTGGAAGGACTAAAGTCCTTCCAGAAACCTACAGATATTTCAGCCACAAACCCATTTTGAATGCAGCCTGGAGAATGTCTCATACCCTTTTCCTTCTGTGATTTCACTTCCTCACTTCTGCCTCCTCTTTGTTTTGTTTTGGGGGGAAGATGTCACACTCGGTGGTGCTCAGAGCTCACTCCTGGCTCCATGCTCAGGTATCACTCCTGGCAGTGCTTGGGGGGATTCTTTGGAATGCAGGGATTGAGAATGCAGGGATTGGCCTGATGAGTGCAAGGCCAGCGCCCTGCCCTCCTTTCTGTGCTAGTCCCTTCTAGTCTTCTTGGAAAATTCTCTTTATCCAATCTTCCAGGGCACAAATCATGCTCATCTAGATTGATCCTGGCTTACCCTGTGTTTGACCTGGTCTTGTGCACCCCATTTATTTTGCTAGAGTTCTTGTCTGCACCAACTAGATTTTCATGGAGTGTCAGCTTCCCTCTCCCCTCATGGGGCTCAGAGCCCTGACAGCAAGGGCTATATTTTTCCTCTTGATTTGCTGATCTTTTCCTGATTGTATTTGGGTCATACCTGGTAGTGTGTAAGGATTACTCCTGGCTCTGTGCTCATTCTCAGAGAGTATCGTGGTGATATACTACACAGACATCAGTCCTTAGCTCTGTCTCTTTGAACTAGTCATTTCACATGGGAGATTTCTGGAGATGCAGGCCAAAGATATGTTCTGCATCCTGCACTCAGCAAGCTTAAGGGAAAGCAGTGACCTAAAGCAAGAAAAATTCTGCTAGAAACAGGACAGGCTGGAACAGACTTACAGGAAGAACTTTGCAAAAAAGAGCAAAGCATTCTTACAATCTCAAAGTGAACACTTATGTTTTCAGTCATGATGATTTTGGATGCTTTGTTACTCAGCCTAAACTTACCAAGAGATTGTGAAGTAACTAGATCAAAGCCTAATCTCAGTTTTTACAGTCTATTCCCTGCCTACCAATCTTTTTGTTTTGTTTTGTTTTGTTTTGGAACCAGTGTTCAGGGCTTATTATTCCTGGTTCTACTCTCAGGAATCGCTCCTGGAAGTGCTCAGGGAACCATATGAGACCTTGGGCATTGAACCCTAGCTAACCATGTACAAGACTAGAGCATTGCCTATTGGACTATCAGTCGTTCGGCTTCCCCACCACCACCAGGCATATTTAAGATGCCCACACCAACTCCATTTCTAATATTAAATAGCAAAACTAGGTGCAGGCAACTCAATAAATTCCAGGTTCTCTGAGAAGACTGCTGTGTGTGTTTCTTCTGAAACTTGGGCCAGTCCTTTTCTGCCTCTGATGGTTTATTTCTTTTTCTTGAACAGGAACATTAATTCATTCACCTATCGTGACAGTTCATTTATCAAGCACCACTTGGGGAATAGGCTTGGTACCAGCTATTTGGCCCAAAGGTCTAATTTTCCTGCAGAGCTTGCTGTGGAGGGCAAGGACTTTCATTTCTCTGCCCTTGACAATACTTAGTGTTGTCTCTTAATAAGTCATGTAAATGTATGAAATGTCAGGTAAGTGTATGAAATTCCCAGGTGGCAACAACAGAATGAACCATCTTTCATTTTCCAAATGAGAAGCAGTCAAAAGATGTTTTTTTGGGCCAGAGTGATAGCACAGCAGGTAAGGCATTTGCCTTGCACACAGCTGACCTAGAACCAACCCAGGTTCGATCCCTGGATCTTATATGGTTTCCCCCAGCTTGCCAGGAGCAATTTCTGAGTGCAGAACCAGAAGTAAGCCCTGAGTGCTGCTGGGTGTAACCCCCAAACAAACAAACACAAAAACAAAGAACCTTGGACTGGAGAGATAACACAACAACAGGATAGGCACTTGCCTTGCATGAGACTAACCCAGATTCAAGGCCCAGGATACTATAGGATCCCCTGAGCATGACAGGATGATCTCTGAGCACAGAGCCAGGAGTAAGCCTTGAGCATCACCAGGTGTGATCCAAAATCAACCAAAAAATATGTTCTCAAAACATAATTTCGGAATAAAAGACCAAGTTTCCCTCACAGAATCCTTATTCTCTACCCCAGGTGTCAGACACATAGAAGTTGATATAAAGAAACACACATGCCTGAGGTCTGAGTGATAGCACAGTGAGGAGGGCACTTAACTTGTATAGGGTCAACCTGGGTTTGATCCTCAATATCCCATAAGGTCCTCTGAACACTGCCAGGAGTAAACCCTGATTGCTAAGCCAGGAGTGAACTCTGAGCATTGCCAGGTATGGCCCCAAAACCAAACCAAACTAAATCAACAAAAAAACAGTCTGGAGACGACTGGGACGCCAAGGAAAAAGTCTGTACATTTCTGTCCCCACACAAGAGTCAATTCCTGGCCTCTCCCACTCCTGCAGGACTAATGGAGGGGTCAATGTCACAATGATGCTGTCTGACCTTCTTAGGCATGGGGGTGAGAGGTAGCTCAGTGGACTGTATCTGACAGAATCACACGAACAAGTGCACGTGTGAGCTCATGATGAGCGTGCCAAAATGCCAGCCCATCTGGTGTACATCTTCAGAGAGTGCTAGAAAATAGATGGAACTAATGAATGTGAACCAAGCAGCCAAGAGAGGCCTCAGGTTTCTGGAAGGAGCTAATACACTTGTCTTGCTAGCACGAGACCTTAAGTTGGATCCCTGGGGCCACCCACTTGCCCCGAGTATGGGTTTTTATTTGTGCCTGGCAGTTCAATTGTCTTTGTGATGTGAGCAATACCCTGCCACAAAGAAAAGGGGGTCACCCCCCCCCAATGAACACCCATGCAAGACCCACTATGAAAGGAAGGTCCAGGTCTAGTGAACACTTTGGAGAGGTATAGGAGTACCCTCACCAATGTGTCATAACTAAACTTTGGAGCACCACATGTGAGCAAGTGTGTGGTCAGGTCATTGCAACAATGTCTACAATAGGAAGGGGATGGGAAGGGAATCAGAAATAGTAAGGTAAAATTGGGGCGGGGGTGGAGAGATAGCACAGCATTACAGCATTTGCCTTGCATGTGGCTGACCCAGGAGGGACCCAGTTCTATTCCCAGCATCCAATATAGTCCCCCAGCCCGCCAAGGGCGATTTCTAAGTGCAGAGCCAGGAGTAACCCTTGAGCACTGCTGGGTGTGACCCAAAATCCAAACAATCAATCAATAAAGTTTAAAAAGAAAATTGGGAGAGGGCTGGGATTGTACTCAAGGATTGTTCCTGGCTGTGCTCAGAAGTGAATCCTGGCAGTGTTAAGGACATCAGAGTCAGTACTGGGCATTCAGACCTAGGTCAGCTGCATGAAGGTGATTTGCTTCCTGGACAATGAATGAACAAATGTTTGTCTTCTAGAGATGATCTATGTATTCACCTAATTAACTTCTATTTACTTACTGTGGCTGGCCCTTGCCTGAACTTAGTCCTGTTCAAACTTTCCCTGAGCAAAAAGCATATGAATTTCTTCCTTCCTCCCTCTCGGTTCCCTAACTGGCCTTTGTTTCTATCTTTCTGTCCAAATGCATCCAACACCAGGATTCACTGCTCGTCACAAAAGTAACTCAGGGGGCCGGTGTGGTGGTGTTAGAGGTAAGATGTCAGCCTTGCCAGCGCTA
>PVKC010033630.1:0-13909 GCA_004027635.1 Crocidura indochinensis | reverse complement strand
TTTTTATCAAAGTGTCTGTTCATTTCTTTTCACCATTTTTTGATGGGATTAGATGTTTTTTTCTTGTAAAGTTCTGTCAGTGCCCTGTATATTTTGGATATTAGTCCCTTATCTGATGGGTGTAGAGTGAATATTTTCTCACACTCGGTGGGTGACTCTTGTATCCTGGGCACTATTTCTTTTGAGGTGCAGAAACTTCTCAGTCTAATGTATTCCCATCTGTTGATCTCTGCTTCCACTTGTTTGGAAAGGGTAGTTTCCTCCTTGCGATGCCCTTCATCTCGATGTCATGGATTGCTTTACCGACGTTTTGTTCTATATACCTAATGGTATCAGGTCTGATATCGAGGTCTTTAATCCATTTGGATTTCACCTTCATACATGATGTTAACTGGGGGTCTATGTTCGCTTTTTTGCAAGTGGCTAATCAGTTCTGCCAGCACCACTTGTTGAAGAGGCTTTCCCTATTCCACTTAGGATTTCTTGCTCCTTTATCAAAAATTAGGTACTTGTATGTCTGGGGGACAATGTCTGAAATTTCAAGCCTATTCCACTGATCTGAAGGTCTGTCTTTATTCCAATACCATGCTGTTTTGATAATTATTGCTTTATAGTACAGTTTAAAGTTGGGGAAAGTAATACCTCCCATTTACCTTTTCCCTAGGAGTGCTTTAGCTATTCTAGGGTGTTTATTGTTCCAGATGAACTTCATAAGTGTTTGATCCACTTCTTTGAAGAATGTCATGGGTGTCTTTATAGGGATCGCATTAAACCTGTATAATGCCTTGGGGAGTATTGCCATTTTAATGATGTTAATCCTGCCAATCCATGAGCATGGTATATGTTTCCATTTCCGTGTATCCTCCCTGATTTCTTGGAGCAGGGCTTTATAATTTTCTTTGTATAGGTCCTTCGTATCTTTGATCAAGTTGACTCCAAGATATTTGATGTTGTGTGGTGCTATTGTGACTGGGATTGCTTTCTTATCTTCCTTCTCTTCCCTATCATTGTTAGTGTATAAAAAGGCCATTGATTTCTGTGTGTTGATTTTATAGCCTGCCACCTTGCTATATGAGTCTATTATTTCTAGAAGCTTTTTGGTAGACTATTTAGGGTTTTCTAGGTAGAGTATCATGTCGTCTGCAAACAATGAGAGCTTAACTTCTTCCTTTCCTATCTGGATTCCCTTGATATCCTTTACTTGCCTGATCACTATAGCAAGAACTTCCAGTACTATGTTGAAGAGGAGTGGTGAGAGCAGACAGCCTTGTCTTGTACCAGAATTTAGAGGAAAGGCTTTTAAATTTTCTCCATTAAGGATAATATTTGCCATTGGCTTGTGGTAAATGGCTTCAACTAGATTGAGAAAGGTTCCTTCCATTCCCATCTTGCTGAGAGTTTTAATCAAGAATGGGTGTTGGACCTTATCAAATGCTTTCTCTGCATCTATTGATATGATCATGTGATTTTTATTTTTCTTCTTGTTTATGTTGTGTATGATGATAGATTTACGGATGTTAAACCAACCCTGCATTCCTGGAATGAAGCCTACTTGATCGTAGTGTATGATCTTCTTGATGACGCATTGGATCCTATTTGCCAGAATTTTTTGTTTTGTTTTGTTTTTTGTTATGCCTTACCTCCATGCTATCTCCCGGGCCCCTATTTGCCAGAATTTTGTTGAAAATCTTAGCATCGGCATTCATCAGGGATATTGGTCTGTAATTTTCTTTTTTGGCAGCATCTCTATCCAGTTTTGGTATCAAGATGATGTTAGCTTCATAAAAGCTGTTTGGGAGTATTCCCGTTTTTTCAATTTCATGAAACAACCTGGCTAGGATTGGTAGTAGCTCCTCTTGAAAGATTTGAAAAAATTCATTAGGAAATCCATCTGGGCGTGGGCTTTTCTTTTTGGGCAGATGTTTGATTACAGTTTCAATTTCCTCAGTGGTGATGGGGGCGTTTATATAATCTACCTCCTCCTTATAAATGTGGAAGGTTATATGTGTCCAAGAATTTTTCCATTTCTTCCAGGTTCTCATATTTAGTAGCATAAAGTTTCTCAAAGTAGTTTCTGATTACCCTTTGGATCTCTGCAGTATTTGTCGTGATCTCCCCCTTTTCATTTCTAATACGTGTTATCAGATTTCTCTCTCTCTTTTTCTTTGTGAGTTTTGCCAATGGTCTATCAATCTTGTTTATTTTTTCAAAGAACCAACTTCTGCTTTCGTTAATCTTTCGGATTGATTTTCGGTTTTCACTTCATTGAGTTCTGCTTTCAGCTTTATAATTTCCTTCTGTCTCCCTATTTTTGGTTTCTTTTGTTGGTCATTTTCTAACTTTTTGAGCTGTGCCATTAGGTTATTCAGGTATGCCCCTTCTTCCTTCCTGATGTGTGCTTGTAGAGCTATAAATTTTCCTCTCAGGATCGCTTTTGCTGTGTCCCATAGATTCTGGGTAGTGGTGTCTTCATTATCATTTGTTTCCAGGAAAGTTTTGATTTCCTTTTTGATTTGATCTCAGACCCACTGGCTGTTCAGTAGCATGGTGTTTAATTTCCAGCTGATAATATTTTTCTTCTGTGTGGCTTTGTAGTTCACGTCTAATTTCAGAGCCTTGTGGTCGGCAAAGGTAGCTTGCAAGATTTCTATCCCCTTGATTTTATGGAGGTATGTTTTATGTGTCAGCATATAGTCTATCCTGGAGAATGACCCATGTACATTGGAGAAGAATGTGTGTCCAGGGTTTTTGGGATGAAGTGTCCTATAAACATCTACTAGTCCTCTTTCTTCCATTTCTCCTTTCAGGACCAGTATGTTTTTGTTGGATTTCATTCTGGTTGACCTATCAAGAGTTGATAGGGCCGTGTTAAGGTCTCCCATAATTATTGTGTTATCATTGATTTCTTCTTTCAAATTTGTCAGTAACTGTATTAGATAATTTGCTGGTCTCTCTTTGGGTGTATATATGTTTAATAGTCTGATTTCTTCCTGTTGCACATATCCCTTAATTAGAATATAATGACCATCTTTTCCCTTACCACTTTTCTGAGTATAAAATTGGCATCATCAGATATTAATATGGCCACCCCAGCTTTTTTAAAGGTATTGTTCACTTCTATAACCTTCCTCCAGCCCTTGATCCTGAGTCTATGTTTGCTCTGCCTATTCAAATGGGTTTCCTGCAGGCAGCAGAAGGTTGGTTTCAACTTTTTGACCCACTTTGCCACTCTGTGTCTTTTAATTGGTGAATTAAGTCCATTAACATTGAGGCAGATGATCGTTATAGGGTTTGATGTCATCTTTGTAGATAACTTTCCTGTGTTTGTTGGTCTCTCTTGTCTTAGAGTAAACCTGTCAGTTTTTCCTTTAAGGCTGGGTTATCTTCTGTGAAGTTTTTAAGCTGTTGTTTATCCATGAAACTATGTATACTTCCTTCAAACCTGAACGTGAGTCGGGCTGAGTGCAATATTCTCGGTGAGGCATTCATTTCTTTCAGTCTTGTCACAATATTCCACCACTGTCTTCTGGCCTTGAGAGTTTCTTGTGACATGTCTGCTGTTAGTCTCAGGTATGCTCCTTTGAATATAATTTCCCTTTTTGATCTTGTTGCATTCAGTATTCTATCTCTATCTGTAGGATTGTCATTGTAATGAGGATGTGTCTGGGGGTGCTTTTCTTTGGGTCTCTTTTGGCTGGTACTCTTCAGTCATGCAGGATTTGATTGCATGTAGTCATTAACTCAGGTATTGTCTCTTTGATAATGTCTTTGACAGTTGATTCTTCCTGATGATCTTCTACTTGGGTCTCTGGGACTCCAATGATTCTTATGTTGTTTCTTTTGGGTTTATCAAAGACTTCAATTTTCATCTGTTCACATTCCTTGAGTACTTTTTCCATTGCCTGATCATTTGTCATAAGTTTCTTTTCCCATTTCTTCTGCTGTTTTGAGTTTTTGTGCATCACATCTTCCAGTACTCTGATTCTCTCTTCGGCTGCTGATACCCTGGTGTTGAGGGCATCCACTGAGGTTTTCAGTTGAGCTACCGTGTTTTTCAGGCCTGCTATTTCAGTTTGGAGTTTTCTGAGTTCTGTCTTTGTGTTCTGTTCTGATCGATCTATGCTTTCTTGGAGTTTTACAAACATATTCCATATTTCTACTTTAAGTTCCTTATCTGAGAGGTTAAATGAGGGTTGTGATTTTTAAGGTCATCCAAACCATCATCCTCATTCTCGGTGCATAGTGTTTGCCTATGAGCTTTCCACATTGTCACGCTGGTAGTGTGGTTTTTCCTGCATGTTGTGATAGGGTTTATTGGTTAGAAAGAGTGCGCGGCTGCGAAGCAAAGCTTCGCGATCGCGCTCTTCTGGGGCTCCAAGAATTCAGAAAAGACAGCAGCACAGAAAAAGACTCCCCTCAGTCCACAGTTCCCCCAGCAGAGCACAGTAGGGTGGAGTCTCCTGTAGGAGGAGCAACCAGCTCTCCAATTGGGAATCTCCTCAGCCAGCCATTTCTTACTCACTCAGCATTCACTTCCCAGGGCTCTGTTCTTTGGGGAGAGCTCCAAGAATTCAGAAAAGACAGCAGCACAGAAAAAGACTCCCCTCAGTCCACAGTTCCCCCAGCCAGAAAATTTCATGACTTCATTTTTCCTGACAGTTGCATAGTATCCCATTGTGTATATGTAGCACAATTTCTTTAGCTATTTATCTGTTGAAGGGCATCTGGGTTGTTTCCATATTCTGTGTATTGTAAATAGCACTGCAATGAATATAGGTATATAGAAGGCATTTTGTATTGTGTTTTTGTGTTACTAGGATATATCCTTAAGAGTGGTAGAGCTGGATCATAAGCTTCTGTACCACAAAGGAAATAGTGATGAGGATACAAAGGCCACCCACAGAATAGGAGAAACTATTCACCCATCAGGGAATGAATATCTAAATATCTAAATCTAATGAAATGATATTCAAGGTATTGGCAAAACTTAACAAGAAAAATATCTAACCACATCAAAAATGGGGAGAAGAAATTAACAGACACTTCCTCAAAGAAGAAACAAAATTGGCCAAAAGACACATGAAAAAACGTTCCACATCACTAATTAAAAAAACAATGAGGTACCATCTCATATCACAGATACTGGCACACATCACAAAAACTAAGAAGAATCAGTGATGGCGTGGATGTGGGGAGAAAGGAACTCTCATGCACTGCTGGTGGGAATGCCATCTAGCCTAGTCTTTATGGAAAACAATATGGAGATTTTTTAAAAAACTGGAAAGCAGGGCTGGAGCGATGGCACAGGAGTTAGGCATTTGCCTTGCAAGTAGATGACCCAGGACAGACCACAGTTTGATCCCCCAGCATCCCATATGCTCCCCCAAGCCAGAAGTGATTTTTGAGTGCATAGCCATAAGTAGCCCCTGAGCATCAATGGATGTAGCCCAAAATTTAAAAACAAAATTGGAAAGCAACCTTTTCAATTGAGGTCAATCATAGGCAAAAGTATTTGAGAAATATTAGTCATGATTTTGGCACTGAAAAACTTGATCACAGTTTATTTAATGACTACAACCGCTATAAAACCGCTTACGGATGATTCTATAAATAAGTAACATAAATAATCATGTTCTTCTTTGAGTTTCCTTTCAAACCAAAATTCACCAGCCTTCCCTCTGTAAAAATAAATGATCCCAAAGGGCCCAGCAGGAAAGGCAAGTAATTCCATCACTGGGCTAGAACAAAATGCAAAATCCACATCTGAAACAAATCCAGGGAATGTAGCTCAATGTTAGAGCACTACTTGCAAGCCTGAGGCCTTGACTCATATCCTCAGTGAAATATTTGGTATTAAAAGAAGCAAGTGACACCCACCTCACCCCAACAACTGCACCTCAATAACTGCCACTAATACAGCAGGAAATGCAAGTTGAAAAATAAAAAAAAACATAAGTAAATAATACATAACCACTTTCCCAGTTTACTTTCACATATGGAAGGCAGCAAACAAATGCCAGTAGAGTCCCATGATTATCTAGCATTTTCACTTAGAAATTCTGTTTAGCAAAAGTACTGCCATGTCTTTGGGGATGGCTTATCATAATAGTGCTTTGCCAGTGTGGCTTCAGAAAATCACATTAAATGAAAAGTCCTGTAGAACAGATGTGTTCACAAATCCCTGTCCACCTAGCAGTCGATCTGCTTAATGAAAACACTCCTATCGTTCCGAATTAGTGCATCCTACTGTCACAGTATTGTTATATTAGGACCTCAGAGGAATAACGGAGGCTGGAAAGGAATGAGGGTGAGGAAATTGCTGGAACAAGGGGTCAGGGAGAGACTATCTCCACGGCATGCATGGGCCACAATATGGTGCAGAGGAAGGGAGATGAAAAAAGAAGTATTATTTAGAAAGAGGGAAAGAAAATAGCAAAACCAGGACAGAGGAACATAATGTCTGCTTTATTTAGATAAACTAAATCAAGCAAATGTCACCACCTCTGTGCTCTTTATACTAAATTCCAGTTCAGTGTAATTGGAAGGAAACAAACCTACTTCCACATCCCTCTGATTTATTCAAAAGAATGTTTTTAGCAGTATTCATGAGCTGTTCCTCACCCAAATCATTTTTGTACCTAAAGACGGAGTGAGTGTCCTAGGCTCACTTAGCATTTCCCCAAAGTCAGGGGGAAGAAAAATCGTGTTTAGTTCTTCCACATCAGTTCATTGTTTATTCTTTGGATTTTCTGCAAAGTAGTAACCTCTAGTTACTGGCGAGGCCAGGTACACACCCAGAGTAGATACAGAGCAGGCAACATCTTGTCTATGATTTATCTTCAGTACCCGGCAGACTGGCTGTTTACTACCTGGGGTCACACCTCCAACTGTCCAAGTTTTTCCTTTCCTTTTTATACCCAGTGTGACAGGGGGCATGTCCAAGGGGCATGTCCAGGGGGAGTGCCCAGGTCCAACTGTCATTACAATGGGGAATCCAAGGAGTGTGTCCAAGTCCAACTGCTATTATATCAACACAGAAATGCCTTCTAATCCATGGTTTTGCATTCTAGAGGAAATGATAGATCAAAAATCGTTCCAGACAAAAACTAGGAATTAAAAGGTAGTAAAGTATTATCCATAATATCCCTTCAGTAACAATATTGCAAGCCACAGTGTCTAAAAGAAAGGAAGAGAGATGTGCCATTGAGACAGACTGGGGTTGGGGTAGGACAACAGGAGGAAAACTAGGGGCATTGATGACAGGAACTGAATCTTGGTGAAGGAAACTTGTAAAACCAAAATTCAACTAGCAGCAACTTTTAACTATATTTCATGATTTAATTGAAAAACAAACACTAGTTTCAGCAAGATATCTTGAGAGAGACCACCTTCATATAACTTTGATTTTAGTACATTTGTTTTATTGTACTTTTTTAAAATTATTGTGGCTTATCTTTTCTGCCTAATTTATAAAGCAAACTAGTTCATAGTTATGTGTGCCTGGGCAAAATACAAAATAATATATGTAGGTTAGGCACTAAATTCCGGGTGTCTATAGGAAAATTTGGTCCTTATTCCCTGTGGAAAGGGAGGAACTATAACATATTTAGAAATGGAACCTTTAGATGGAGTTCACATCCTTACCAGAAAAGACCAGAGTAGTGTCCATCATCCTCCTCTCCTGTCTCCCCAACCTTCTCTCAGCATTAATAAACCAACTACACTCTCTAATCAAAAAGGGAAGCAGCTTCCTCTATAAATTTGGCCTTTTTATTCTTTAAAGCAATTAGAAATAAATACTTTTTTTTTTTTTAGCTTTTGTGCCACAACCGGTAATACTCAAGGATTACACCTGGCTGTGTGCTCAGAAATTGCTCTGGGCTTGGGGGACCATATGGGACGCTGGGGATAGAACCCAGGTCTATCCTGGGTCAGCCGTGTGCAAGGTAAATACCCTACCACTGCATTATCGCTCTGACTCCTAAATACCTATTTTTAAACAATCGAATCTTCAGCATTTCATCATGGCAGCCTGAGTTAAACTAACATACAGACACAGAACACATTTCTGATCTACTCTGTGCAGATTTATATAAAATATCCTAGTATGATACAAAGCCCTCAAATAAACATACTTCTAGCACACATCTCCAATTTAATCTATACCCTATTCATCACTCCATAAAAGAACAAAAAATGAAATTCTATCAAAGTGAAAATAAGCTCATTTTAAAGTCTGAGTCTGATTTAACTTTGGATGGTGAAAATGTGGACTAGAAAAAATAAGTTACACTTGGAATTGAGAGATAAGGAAGTAAATAGGGTGCCCTGAGCACAGAACCAAGAGTAACCAACTCATCAGCATAACTGAATGTAGCCTGAAAAAAATTTTAAATAATGTTACCCCTGGAAAAAATAATGTTGCTTTTTTTTTACTAAACACAAAAGGTAAAAATAAAACTCCCATTTAGAACTACCAAAAAGGTTGCAGTTATTTTTTTTAGTCCAGTAACAAACTTCCATCCCCAAGAAGCCAACTCAGATGATTTTTAACTTGAGTAGTTGAGTACTCCTTTAGAAAATACTTTGAATCAAAACAGTGAAATATTTCTCATTAAAGGATGTATATAACAAATATTTTAACAGAATCTATCTTTTAAGACATTTCTGGGATAAGGCCAGTTCTGAATTTTCAAAGATCTTCAAAACCATCTACTATAATCCTTATACTATTAGTTGCCTTCCAGCTCTTGTTGACTAAATAAGAAGCAAATGCCTTATGAGTTTTGCTGATGCAAGAATATCATTCCTTTACATGTAAACCAAAAAGTACAGCTTAATTTGCTCTTTTTCCACTGGCTTTATTAAAATAGATTTATATGTAGCCTATTCTTTCATAATTTGCAAAAGCACTGCCTTATTTACTCTTTCTAACAAGCCTGTGGGTTTGGAAGGATTATCATCCCATTTTTTTTTTCAGTGAAGTGATGCATGCTGAAGAAGGAAAGGAATTTGCCAAACATTAGTGAGCTCAAAAGTGATACAGCTAAAATTGGGCGGGTGGGGGAGAATAAGAGGCTTTTTTTAGGTAAAGCAAGAAAATTTTTATTAAAATGTATTGAAGGAAAAGAACTAAGAAGTGCATATTCAAATGAGAATATGAGCTTCTCAAAGTCAAAATAGGCACAACACACAGAGACAATCAAACAAGATATGTGTTCTAGGGCTAACATGGTCTTGAAGAACAAGCCAAAATAAGATATTTTTATAGAGTTCATCCACATTCTATTCCTCCCCCAAAAAATAAAGAGTTGCCATTTTTAGATGTGCTTAACTGTCCTTTCTTACACACGGACATGTATGATACAGTTTATTTCAGAAACTGATGACAAAGGTGATCAATTTGAAAACATTTTCATGGATATGAAGTTCTTTGAGGACCAGTTCATTTTTGTTCTAGTCAGTAGTCCTGGTTTGGGGTAGTTGCCAGCTCAGTGGAAATAAAAATTCTGTGCCAGTTGTAGGATTTATCTTTGGATTCACAAAGGGCTTTGTGAAGTTTCTACTGGACCCTACTTTCATGAAAACTTAAAGTCTGCTCTAGCTTTAATATCGCCGAAATCAAACTATATCATCATTTCCATTTCTGTAAATTTTGAGAAACTTTCCTTTGAGGATAAATGTGCCACTCAGAGGCCCCAGTAGTAGGGCAGATCCCATGTACTTGTAAGGAACTGAGTATGATCCCCAGTATATATGCCAATTCACCAAAACTGCTGTGTATGACTCTTAGAAATAGAACACCAAACTAGAACTAAAAATTGCTTCATGTTTTCCTATTCTGTGAACTTGAGAAATTACCTCAAAAGCCATTTTAAATAAAAAGGCCACACCAAATCATCTTGATCTTGCAGAAAAACATAGAACAGGTTGCACTAGTGAGTGAACAACTATGTCATTGACTGTCACATCTATACAAAGAGGCAGCATGAATCTATGTGTCTTGGTCTTCTCATCTATAAGAGGGATAAAGTGCTTATCTCATGAACTTATAAGTGTTAGTGAGTAAAAAAGTAACTCACTTCAATGAATACCACAGCATAGAAAATACCATGTTAGAAATGCTTCCATGACTATGATAGCTGGGGGTGGGGGGGTGGGAATTCTTCCTCCTCATCCTGAAAGTACAAAATGTAATTTATAAAGCAGTTTCGTTACAAGAAAAAAATTATTTTTATCACTCTTAGTTTCTAAGTAAAAACTCAGCAAACTTTAGCCCATCTGCATCCAGTTCTGCCAGTGACCTGTTTATTGGGCCATCAGCAACCAAAGAGTGGATTTTATATTTGTAAGAGGTTGAAAAAATATTCCAAAATTAGAACAAAAATAGGAGCATGATTATGTGGCACATAAAATTTGCAGAAAATGTAGGTTTCTTATCCCTAAGCAAAGCAGAACCAGTACCCCGTGATACTCATTTGCTCCCATGAGGTCAATGGCATGTCTTTTGCCCTGCAAAACAGACCTGAATAGATCCACGGGGACAGAATGTCCCACAAAGTCACTGGTAAATGTAACATTTACTATATAGTTTGATGAGCACAGTTTGCAAGCAGGTGATTAGTGTACACTTGGAAAAGTTCAAAGTAACCCAGTGAACCAAGCATGATGCAGATAGAAAGAAACCATCTGTATTCAGGAAAAATATCACCAGATGAAATTAAACTTTGAATAATAGACCTTCTAAGATCAAAGAAAGCAGATTGAAGAAGTTCACTGCAAACACAGGCTAACTTTCATTAGAACTAAATTTTGTATATACTCTGGGATATTTAATCATCTATTTTACAAAATAAACTACCTGAACTTGTAGCATAAATAATCATTTTTTATAATAAAAATTTTGTACTAGGATTCAGATATGGGAATAAAGCACTTGCCTTGCTTGGGGCTGATTCCTGTTCAAACCTTATCACTACAGATTGTCTGTCACATAGTGCCAGGACTAATTCCTAAGTGTAGAATATAGAAGTAAGCTCTGAACACCAAATAATGTGGTCCAAGAACAATAAAATAAACAAAATATATAGTACCATAACTGAAAATATACAGGAAGCTCCATTCTAATTACCCAGAAGAACCACATTTAATATTTTGTAATTTTAGTGCATTGTATTTTATCCTAATTTTAAAAGTAAATTTTGACATTTAAAAAATTAACTAGCAGCAAGTTTATCCTGCTATCCACCTTCTTGTTGACCTCAGGGTTATCTCAGTCACTTCAGACAAATTCAACTTAGTATTACACTTTTTTTTTGTTTTGATTTTTTGGGTCACACCTAGTCACACTCATAGGTTATTCCTGGCTATGCACTCAGAAATCTCTCCTGGCTTGGGGGACCATATGGGATGCCAAGGGATTGAACCGCAATCCAAACTAGGTCAGCCACATGCAAGGCAAAAGCCCTACCACTGCATCACTGCTCCGGCCCCCCACTTTTCTTTTACATAATTTATTACCCAAATACTCACAATTAGAATTTTTCCTCAGGATGACCTCTCTTCCAAAGCCTTCCTCCAACAATCTTGTTTTGGTTTTTTATTTGTTTGTTTCTGAACTACACCCAGCAGTGTTTAGGGCTTACTTCTTGTTCTGAGCTTAGAGATCACTTCTGGAGTGTTTGAGAGATTATATGGGGTCCTAGGGATGGAACTTAAGTGAGCCAGCCAAGTGCAAGGCAAGCTCCCCTACCTGTTTCATCACACTAAATCTTTTTTTGTATATGGATATTAAACATTCAAGAAATGACTAAGCTGAGCTAAAAAGTTGATAGTCTGAGGAGATGGACAGTAAAAGGTAATCTAAGGGCTTTTTATTTCTAAATTATCAGAATGCAGCACCCCTTGTGGTCACTCTGGCAGTGAGGTCTTGTATTTACTCTTTTGTCCTGCTTTCAGAAGAAGACAGTTCAGAGAGATTTTGCTTTAACTTAGTCTTCCATACACAACCCTTTTTGAGATTTAAGAACCCACTTAGGTTAAATTAGCATTAAATAAGTATTTTTCTATTAACATCTGCTCTTCATCCATGTTGAATGGCCCTGGACAATAAATATTGTACATGTTGGGCAATCAGAGCTCTCATTCCACAAGACTGTGAGTCCCCTGATCCCATGCTTTTCTCTCTTATGTCACTCTTGTTTTTTCATACTGCTCCAGACCCATTCACCTGGGACTGGTCCCCAGTACATACTCTGATAAGCCTACATAAAATGATCAATGAAAAAATTTTATTCAGGAGTCAAGTTATCACTTACTAGTATCATCTTCTTTCTTTCATTATTTTAAAGGGTCTTTTTTGTTGTTGTTCCTACAATATGGATTGTTCTACAAGTTGATCAAACGGCAGTTGGGGGTTATTGAGGCAAGTCAAGAGCTGGTATTTTATTGTGCATTTTAAAAATGGTGAGAGAGGGGATGTCTCCACCTAGTCTTTCAACGGTGACTTCTAATTCTTCCAGGGGGGTTGAATCCAAAAAAAGGCAGGAAAGGGGGGAAGAGAGGGGAAAAAATCAGATAATTGGCATCCAGGTAAATTGGTGTCTATTCCAACTCTTATTAGAACCTGAGTCTACCATGAGATGCTTTATAGGGTCTCCCAGTTAGGGATCTTTACCCCTGCAGTTGCCTTGATGAAGCTACATTCATCATTTTGCTGCAGTTACTAACCATACTTTCAGCCCCTTTCTTGCTGGTATCCTTATGTTTTACAGAAATTCTGTCCAGGCAGTAGCTCATACAAGTCTAGATTGTGTGCTTTCATGTGTTTTTCACCTGGCCGCAAGTGACCAGTTTCTTCTGGCTTACCTTGAGAGTGCATTCCCTCCCAAATGCAGCCCTGTCCTCAACTCTCGGGCCAGACCAGACCCATCTCTATCCCAGGAATATGTTATAAAGTGCAGAATTTGCAGCTCTAGCTCTGCCAACAGGTCTCTTTAAACCTTCTTTCTTGCCTTAATCAATAAGAATCCTTGTCAAGTGTGAGATGAGTGAGCAGGCAAGATGAGAATAAAGTCTGGCAAAAGCCCACATTTTCCTCAAATAAATCCAGTCTTCAAATTCGTGCCTCTTCTCTCCACCTGTATTATCTGTTTCACAGGCTGGTTGAGGAGCTTGAGGAGACAAGCAGAATTTTGCTGGATGCTTTGAGAGAACCGATTAAGAAACCCAGTTTCTCCCCCTGGGATACAGAAGTAAGTCCAGACTTATTTTCTAGAATCTCAACCACAAAGAAGACAAAGAGAGTCTTCTAACAGCAAAATTATTCATCTCATGTATTTCAACTTAACTTTGAATTTTTTTATTTGTGTGGGCACAAAAAAAAAAAATAATTGGTTTTCACACGACTTCTCTAGTTTATCAGCAGTTAAAATCTTTACTCTGTAAAATAAATTATGTAACGATCCATTTAATCGCTCTCTTAAAAGAAGCTGAAGAAATAAACACCTTTGATGTGTGGCTAAAATCTGGAACTGTGATGAAATCTTAATCTCTTTTTCTTTTTAGTCACTAAACTTTGGTCCTGGTCTTTGATCCACCCTGCATAAAGCTATTGGCAACTATATCCCAGATTTTGATGTTATAAATTGAACATGAATTCACACCCCCTCAGACTTTCCTCCTAATAGACATAGCATCCTGTAAATTATGACACATTAGTGACTCAGCAGTTTGAAGCCCTCTCAATAACACCTCACCTCTTTATATAGTACCTTGTCCAATATTCTCTCTAGGGAAGCTTCCTTGATGTTTGCGGATGCAACTAGACAAATAGATGTCTACCTTTCCCTAGTGCTGACTGACTTCACCCAAGGAAAACCTCAGATAAGAGGAGAAGGGGGGGGGGGGA
>PVKC010033629.1:0-13916 GCA_004027635.1 Crocidura indochinensis | reverse complement strand
TGACAATATTCCAGTACACTAAGATTTCTACTGTTGTGTGCCATGTAAATAATTATTTTCCTTTTAGTTTTACCTGAAAAGATATAAAATTAATATTGGTTTGTTACATACATATCTACCATGCACCTTCAGGGATATCAAAAGTATGTTGATCTTATACATACACATGTATCAATTATTTTCCCATTTTACTTTTAAATTTGAGTTAGTATCGCTTTTTATAACTAGCATAAAAAACAAAGGAATATTTTATATGGATGTGTATGATTGTATATATATGCATACATGTGTGTTTATACATAAATGTTATATATATAACAAGTTTATAAACGTTTGAACAGAAAATAAGTAAGATTAATTGGCCATCTTCAGATCAATAGATAATAAAATATAGTATTTAGTAACATGGCTTTTCATTATGTCCTGAAATCTAACCTTGGATTTAAAAAAAAAAAACTGACATTTTACTTTTAGTAATCTGAATATAAGTAAATATCTATCAAATATCTATCAAAACACAAGGAAAATATATGGTGCTTATGGAAATGCCCAGTATCATAATGACATTTTCAGACATTTTTTCCCCACTGGGACAAATTGGTAAAGGTTATATTGTGCCTGTCTATTTTTTATAGTTGTTAATGAATTTACAATTTTATCAAACATATGAAGTCAACTTAAGACATTTATTAAAAGACTACCTGTGAAATATACTTATTTCACAGAAAGAATGCTAAACAAAAGGTATAGTCATTCAGTAAGTTTGTAATCTACTTAGAGAAACAGATTAACATGAAGAAACATGCTATTAATATTTGGCATAGTAAAATGGAAGAAAATAACTGTAGTTAATATTTTATTAATATATTTAATTAAACATCTTGATTACAAATATGATTGTAGTTGGGTTTCAGTCATGTAAAGAACACCCCCCCCCCTTCACCAGTGTAGCATTTCCATCACCAATGTCCCAAATCTACCTCATACCCACTCAACCCCGCCTGTACTCTAGACAGGCTTTCTACTTCCCTCATTCATTCACATTGTTATGATAGCGGTCAGTGTAGTTATTTCTCTAAGTTCATTCACCACTCTTTGTGGTGACCTTCATGTTATGAGCTGGAACTTCCAGACCTTCAAGGAACAAGAAAAGTACAAAGAATAGATAACAAGTGAAAATGTTCCTGACAAGTTCAATTAATATTAACTGGTCCATAATCTAAGTGTTATTTGTGGGAGGGAGAGAAATAGAACTTTGAGTTAGTGGATTATAGACCATGTAGGAACTTTGATCATAATAAAAATATAAAAATTTAATTAGTGTGTTGAGGGAGAGAAATAATGCATAGTTGTATAGAAAATATTAATATTTTAGTTGAATTTATTAGTTTATTATAGTTTTTGACAATTATTGAAGAAAAGGAAACTATTAGAAAGCTTTATCAAGAGATTTTGATTAATTTTAGTATGTATTTTATTTTTATATATTTGTCTTATACTTATATATCTGTTTTATATTCAAGGAGCTTATATGCACTGGTGGTGCTACAGAGATATTTTGTTGTGACTTTAATATTTTTACTTATTTGTTTACTGGGGTTATTTGGACCTTTTGTTCCAAAAAAAAATGGGGCTATTTCTTGCTTGAGATTATGGGTCACCCTGGGTGGTACTCAGGGAACTATAAAGTGTGTACTGCAGAAAACTTAATGTGAATTCTAAGGAATAATATTAAACCGTTAGTCCTTAATTTCATAGTGTTCTCAGGTTATTTACATTTTGTACTCTCTTTAATATGAAGGAATAATACTATTCAACTCAGAAAGCTCCTATCAAAATTAGATATATTGATGAATGGGAAACTTATAGAATCTGAGATATATGAAAACCTATACCTGTTTGGTATAACATTTGTATGTTGTACCCACTAAATCACATTTTAACAAAAGGATGTTTTATACTAGTATTTTAGGGACATAGAAAAAGAACTCTCACTATTGTTATGAATATTATATTTTTTCATAACTATGGAAAGAAGCATAAAAACTTGTCAAAGAGTTCAAAAATGTATATGAACTTATTTGAAACAAAATATAATATCCAATATATGAGATCTCAAATGGCCAATAATAGTAGAATGAATTTTTAAAAAGTATAAAGTGCATATACACAGAAATACTGTGCAGATACACTTAAAGATGAAATATTTTCTTTTAGTAAATATAAATTTATTAGAGAATATAATTTTACACTTATTGATATGAGACACAAACAGAAACAAGGGAAAAAGATAATCTACTCTACTGAATGTTAACCCTTGGAATCTGACTGTAAAACTGAGGCTACCAGGAGGTACAGAAAAAAGAAGTTGAAGAGAGGTAGAAAATAGTTGTGACACAACACAGAAGGTACATTACAAACTGTTAAACATTATATTGTTCCTGTCTGTTATTTTTTATAGTTGTTTATGAATTTACAATTTTCATCCAACATTTAAAGTCAATTTGAGATATTTATTAAATGACTAAAATGACATTAAATGACTATCAAGCCAAAGATGAAAACTCTTTTTTTAATTAATATCTTTATTTAAACACCTTGATTACAAATATGATTGTAGTTGAGTTTCAGTCATGTAAAGAACACCCCCCCTTCATCAGTGCAGCATTTCCATCACCAATGCCCCAAATCTCCCTCCTCCCCACCTCACCCCCACCTGTACTCTAGTACTCTAGACAGGCTTTCTACTTCCCTCATTCATTCTCATTGTTATGATAGTTCTCAGTGTGTTTATTTCTTAAATGACTAAATGTTCACCATGTTGTAACCATGTTATCTGAACTACAAAAAACAAACAAACAAACAAACAAAAATGCATTAAGATGATTCATACAACAAGGAATAAAAAATGGTTTGAATATGCCGTCAATGCATTTTAATATTGACTTAGTTCACATGTATTTTTACACACTTAAAGCTATTTTATCTGGATTCAGAGTGATAGCACAGAGGTAGGGCATTTACCTTGCATGCAGCTAACCCAGAAAGGACCTGGGTTTAGTCCCCGGTGTGCCATATGGTCCCCCAAGCCAGGAGCGACTTTTGAACCCGGAGTCAGGAGTAATCTGAGCGTCATTGGGTGTGGCCCCAAAACCAAAATAAATGAATAAATAAATAAACAAACAAATAAATAAATCCAGGGGTCGGGTGGTGGCGCTGGAGGTAAGGTACCTGCCTTGCCTGCGCTAGCCTAGGACGGACTGTGGTTCAGTCCCCCGGTTTCCAATATGGTCCCCCAAGCCAGGAGTGACTTCTGAGCGCATAGCTAGGAGTAACCCCTGAGCGTCACCTGGTTTGGCCCCAAAGACAAAATAAATAAATAAATAAATAAATAAATCCATTTTATCTACAAAATATTGCAAAAGTCACCTGGAATTTAAATTTGTTTAGTATGATTTTCAGGCAAGATGTTCCTTGTTTAATTTTGTTTTAAAAATTCGATGAATATGGCAATTAAAAATGGACAAAATAAGTATCATAGTAATAGCAATTATTATTATACAATGATTTTAAATAATGAGAGTCATTGCAGTGGACTTAATCTGCTTCCCCTTATTTTTTTGCCTTTGGTTACTTCTCTTTTTCCCATTTTATATTGATGGGTGTATAATCATAAGTTGAAAGTAGAATTTTTTTTCTAGCCAAAATGATTATCCCATTGATAGAAGAGTGCCTAGGGAGATTTTGAGTTTCTCGAACTTGGACGCATGGATACTGGTTTGCTAACTGTCTCTGTGTCTCTCAGAGCCAAGACTATTAAAACAAAATGAAGAGCAATGGGAAGAGACCTTGTCTTACAATTAAGTTAAATAGAAATAAACTGAGCTAGACAAATGAGATTCCTAACAAATAATACTCAATCATGGAAAGAGTGATAAAATCAATATTTAAACATAGTTTTGTTATAGTAGAAATTCAAGTCTTAATTATGGAGTGATGATTTTAAACACAATTTGTAACTAGCACTATTAATTCAATTTTCTTCATGATATATAAATTAGCATTCAAGATTCTATCAGAAGTTTGTTTCAATTAGATAATTTTGAGGAGAAAATAGTTGATTTGCATCTTTGTGTAGTGTGTGAATCATTCAGATAATAAATAGTATCTAATTAAATATTTTCTATAAAATTAATATATAATAGACATCTATAACATATTAAAATACTCCTTCCAATTCTATTAGTTTATACTTATAGTCATTTTCAAATACAAGATTTACAAATGACCATAGGCAATAGTTTTAGAAAGTTTATTTTTTTCTAATTTTTATTTATTTTTAAATTTAATTTTAGGCGACATGTTTTCCTGGACTGCCAATGACAGAATTTCATACATACTATGTTCTAACACCACACCCTTCAGCAAATTGTCAAGTTCTCATCTACTCCCTTCCCATTACCACCACATTTTAAAAATGAAAGAAATCTTGGAAATATAGCACAGAGGTTAATGAAATTTCCCTTCAACGACATTTAAATTGAACTCCAACAACACATATAGCCCCCACGACAACCACCAAGAGTAATCCTGAACACAGTGTTAGGAGTAAGAAACACTGCAAAGTATAGTTCTTCAAACAATAAATATAGAATGAAAGGAAAAGATAAAAAGAAGTGAATGAGCACTCAGTACAATAGCCAAGTCTTGGAACCAACCAGGATGTCCAGCAAGAGATGAATGGATCATTAAGATGTGGTATTTATACACAATGGAATACTACATGGCAGTCAGAAATGATACAATCACAGACTTTGCAGAAACGTGGATGGATCTAGAACATATTATGTTAAATGAAGTAAGTCAGAAGACAAAAGATAAATACAGAATGATAGAACTATTCTGAAGCACCTAGAGCATACACCTTATGGACAACTATTACTCAACAATCAAATAACAGGGTTTAACAGGGTAGATACTCCAAACACTGTAACAGTCAACAAATACCAGGAAATCATGCCCAAAACACATGAAAGAAGGACAACACAAACTCTTGACTAAACATTATACCACAAAGAAACCAAGAACAGCGGAAACAGCAGTGTAGAGAGAACAGTCATTCTTGGATACAAAGGATGGACAAATTAAGATGGCAATTCGGGGCTCAATCACACCAGATACCATACCCAGCTTGCACTAGGAGAATGTCCCGAGAAAACTCTTTAATGTACACTTTATCTCTAGATTATACCTTCTTTTAGGACTTGAAACAAGTGACGAGCCAGACCACCGAAGCAGCAACAGTAACCTATAGACTTATATACTACAGGCCTACTCATGGAACACATTCAAGCAAACTAGAATTCCCTTGCTCTTTTCTCCTCTCTTCTCACTACTTACTTCTTTTTTTTCTCTTCTCCTTTTCTTTTTAATGTATTTTCTCTTTTCTTCTTTCCTGCCCCTTCTATATACTTTTCCCTTTCCCCCTCTTTGGATATCTGACCATCCCTGCACCCCCCAACCCCATCCAGATTTCCCACCTTATTAAAACTCTTCACCTTCAGTCCTTAATCCATAGGCATCAAGACTGACCTTCTATCCCAACGAACCCGTGCCCAGCACCCAAGTGAAGGAACACCCAGTCAAACCCACACCTCATCCCCGGCAAGAAGAGCCAACCAACTCCCCTGCTGACTCATGCTGCGGGTCCCTCCTTACCAACTCTTCCTAATATGGACTGTTACTTGAAAACGGACTTAGCTCTAAAAGTACCCCCAAAGCAAGAACTCTTCCCAAGACCTTCCTGCTGGGATTTCTTACCAATCTGAAGGATGGGGTGCATGATGAAAAGGCTCTCGGGAACCCAAACACCACAAGAAAATCCCAAAAGTCAATGGGGAAACCTATACTTCCATCATAAGTATAAGATCTGTACACAGTACCTCTTTACCTGCTTTTCCTCCAAATATAAGATAGTCTATTCATTGCATCATTTTGTTCCTTTAATTACCTTGCTATTTTATTTGTTTTATACATTTATGTGAGCACATATAGTTTTATTTTCTATTTTTTATATTTTTTGGGTGGTGTGACCTGTTCTGGTTTCTTCTCTTTCCACCCCCAAATGCACCAGCGATATAATGTAGCACCATTTCCCCCTGCAAAGACACACTAAAAAAAGGGGAAATCTTACATATAAAAATGAGCTCTTATCTACTAGGGATAAGAACTCATACTTGTTTACAATACAGGGACATCTCCCACCCTAAAAATATGTCACGTGGATCCAACTTAGACCCCAGGTGATTAGACATCATTCGTCCAGCCTTGAACCCTGGATCCCAGACATAAAAATGACACAGTTCTTCACAACAGCTACAGGAAACAAATCCCTTCTGGGACATCGTTAATACTGCTGGGACACCATCAAGTGCCAGTTCTAATATGATATCCTGACAATGAGGAAAATGGGAACAACTTGACCTAAGAGCGGGTTATCCTACCCCACCAGCTAACGATAAGACATAATCAGAAGACTTGTCACCTTTTGGTAGGTTCAAAAGCCAAGATTGCGATCTACAGATGACTGGCTGAGAGAACCATGACTGGATGATAGAACCATGACTGGACTATATGTATCCTGGGGCCCGGGAGATAGCATGGAGGTAAGGCGTTTGCCTTTCATGCAAAAGGTCACCGGTTCGAATCCCTGTGCCCCATATGGTCCTCCGTGCCTGCCAGGAGCTGGAGTCTATAGTTAATCCCATGACAATATACTCCAAGGGTGGAAAAACACTGTAGCTCTTAGGCCAAGGGAATTCTTTTCCGAATGACCCCAATATGTATTGTGCCTGTGTAGGAGGGAAAAAAATAAAAGCACAAAACAATTTTTCTCCTTTTTTTATTTAACTATCTTGTTCTTGTCGATTTCTTTGTGTTGATGTGGTTATTGAAGTCGTTGTCTCCATTTATATTTATATATTTATTTTCTTCCTTTCTTTTCTTTCTTTATGCGCTCTACCATGTTTTTGTCTCAAGATCATGGCTTTTATGCGGTGCTTACCTTTATTGTTGGAGTGCTCACTGGATATTTTATTTGACACTTCTTTTTGTGCTGTTGGGGAGATTCACCTTTTTACCCCTTAGTCTCTCAAACCGATGATGAGAGCCTCTAGAAGGATTCCACCCATTTTCGGCATATTCGATTTTTCCCCCGCTTTATTACTTTTCTCTTCAAACAAAACCATGTAACTTGATCTATCTAGTCCCGCCTCCCAGTTACAGGAAGAAATAAGGGTGCTACCAAGACCAAACAGGTGTAAGACCACTAAGTACCAAGTTAGGCACAGAGGAGACCACATAATCATGCAGCCCCGGGGGGTGAGAGAGGAAGATATGGGAGGCAGGATGGGAACAGAGGTGTAGGGAGAACAATTCGTTGATGGGAATCCCCCTGATATTAAGTTAACATGTACCTAAAATATTATTGTCAACAATATCTAAGCCACTATGTTGAAAATAAAAATTGTATTATTAATAAAAAATAAAGGTAGACCTGGCTTCACTCACTCAGTAAAAAATATAATAATCACATATCCTTATGGAAATGCAAGTCAAAAATAATCAAGATATCATTTCACACCAGTCAGAGTGGCACACTTTACAAAGAAAAGAAGTATCTAGTGTTGGTAGAGGTTTGGAGTAAAGTGGAGACTGACACATTGTTCGTGGGGAAACTGATTGGTTTATCCCTTTTGAAAAATAACCTGAAAACTTAAAAAAAAAAACAGAACCAATGAGGAACTTTTTATCTTGGGCCTAGACCTAAAATTCAGTGGAGGAGGAGGGGCATTGATTTTCTTTTTCTATCTTCTTTGTACTTTTGTTGTTACTCTCTTATATTTTGTTTTTGTTTGTTTTGTTACCTTTTTCTTTTTTCCTTTTCTTCTTCTAAATGGATATTTATAACGCCTAGACGGACTCCTAGTTTTTTCTCTTTTTGTTTTTCTTTTTTGTCCTTTTTCCTTTCATCTCCCATATCTTTTCCTATATCTCCAACAGAACCACATTACTGGAATCACCTTCATCAGCCTCATAATTTGAGTGGGAAAAATGGATGGTACCAAGACCAGACAGTCATATGATCATTTGTTAGAAATAAAAAAATGATCAGACTTGAACACAAAATTCAAAGTCAACGAAAACAGAATCTATACCCAATCTACAACAAGTTGTACAAGTGGGGAACAGTATCACTAGCATTTGAGGGGAGGGGAGAAAGAGGGAGATATGGGAAGCATGTTGGGAATAGAGGTGGCGGGAGGACAACACTGGTGGTGGGAATGCCCTTCATTCTTTGTCACTATGTGCCTTAAATATCACTGTGAAAGATTTGTAATTCATTTTGATCATAATAAAAATTAAAAAAGAAGAAGTGAATGAACAAAAAAGTAAGAAATGAGTAAACAAAAATAAGTAAGAAATATAAATACAAAGAAAACAAAAAAGGGGAAGTGCATTTGTTTATATATGATGATATGTGTAGTATTGATGATAATTTGTCAATAGAAAATACAGGATTTAATATTCTACATAAAAGTATGTGATAAATACTGATTATTGGAAAGTTTCAAAAGTTTCTATAAAGTGAACACCCACCTAGTTGGAGGGTAGATGCCATGTACTGGGGTCAATATACCTGGCCTAGGAGTGGGATTGGAGCACCACATGGGGTAAGATTGAGGTCCCCAATTTGTCAGCAAGTAGTCTATTTGAACTTGAGGGTGTGAGTTCAAACCATTATATGAAAATTTGAAGTTCCACCAGACACCCTTTTAGTTGTAGTAGAGTCCCAGATCTGGCCACCATATGTCACTATTAACTTATCTATTTATTTATCATTCATTTACACTTGTGGACAGAGCATACATAGCAGTGATCAGGGTTACTAAAACTCTGGGGCCATTTTTTTCCCCACAAAGTTATTCAAGTCTTGCTTGGGTTACTCAGGGCAATGCCCTCAAGATATCATGTGATTCCCCCAATCAATAACATGCCAATCACACTCCTTAACCCTGTGTTTTCACTCCAGTGCTTTATGGATTTTTTATGCTATTAGATTTTTTTATAAGAAAACTACCTTAAGAAGATGTGTTCATATGAATTAGCTTATTTGCACAGTAAACAAAACATTCAAGAAACAAACATCATTATTTTATAAGATAATAGAGGATCAGAAAAATTAAATATATCCATGTAAAAACAAGTTGGTCAGTAGTCAAGAATAATATTGTCTTGGTTCAGAAACATTCTGATCTATTTTACATGCAATATGATTGATAGGCATAAATACCCATAATGTGAGAGTCATAATCAAACCAATGAAAACTAAGATATTTCATGAATCATAACCTCATCACATATTTTACAATTATTTTAATGATAAAATATATTTATTTACTAATATATGAATAAATTACTTATTAATACTTAAATAACCCAATATATATTTTGCTAATAATATCAGTATCTTAATTTATAACAATTTATAAATATAAATACATAATTAAATAAATTAACAAACATTTTAACATAATTAAAGAAAATGGAATGGCAGAAAAGTATGAGTAGATTAAGTTTTATGGAATGAAAGGCAAATTTTGAGCTATTTCCCAAGGGTCACAGAGATTATGGAAAAATGTATAGGTTATTGAAAAGGAAATAATCAAATATGTAAAATGGGCACACCACAAAGTGGGATTTATTTCCTATGTTTGGAAGAGTAGAGAAGATGTTTTTTTAAAGACACATAGAGACATAAAAGTGATTAAGAGGTAAGAAAAATAAAAATTATTTTTATTTTTTTTGTTTGTTTTTTGTTTTTGGGTCACACCCAGCAGAGCTCAGGGGTTACCCCTGGCTCTACGCTCAGAAATCGCTCCTGGCAGGCTCGGGGACCAAATGGATGCCGGGTTTCAAATCATTGATCTTCTGCATGAAAGGCAAAAGCCTTACCTTCCATGCTATCTCTCCGGCCCCATGAAGTGTCATTTTTATAGAAAACACTAGAAATCAGGCAGGAATTTAGACCCAACAAATTGTCACTTTTCTACAAAACTTCAAATATTGTAGCATGTAACATAACCTATTACAACAATAAAAGCACAATATAAAAATAAAATTAAGATCTTATTCTATGAAAAAAAAACAAGATCAAGCCAGACAAAGCTTTATTTCTGCTTCTAGAGTGTTAATCTATTTTCTTGCTCTATTTCTATTGCAAAATAAGAAGTTTGTAATAAATAAAGGTTAATTTGTTGGATTATTAAAGAATTTAACATTATAATATAAAGCATTGTCATAATGATAATACATGATTGCAATTCTCGAAGTGGAACTAGTTAAGAAAAATCAATTATTTACAAGAGTTACTACACAATTTCAAGCTTCCTGTCCAACAGAAAAGTGAGTGCACCTGACCTAGAGAGCAGTGGGGTTTAACGAACCATCAAGTCAAAAATTTCTTAGATCGAAACTTTAATTGACTACATGTGTCAACTCAAACTCATTCAAAATAATAACGTTTATAATATTATTTTAGTTTAATTCTTGGCAAGACAACAGGGATGTCAAAAGCAAATTGATCTACTTCATCACTGTTAATTGGGACCCTCTGAGAAGCAGACACTTAAAAGAGATTAAATGTGCAAGAATTTATTAGAAGACATGCTTGTAGATAAAAATCAGGAGGAAAGTGAAAAGGATTCAGAGTTGTCAGAGAGCAGTAAAATTATAGCTCTGAGTAATGAAGAAGCAAAAATTATTAAATGTTGTGCAGGTAAAGGAAAATAAGAGTCATGGAAAGTCAGGTCAAAGACAGACACAGAAGCACAGAATGTCTCCAGGAAGTGATTGGCCTTAGTGTCACTGATGCACTTAACCATCACCTAGAAATAGCTTGAGAAAAATGGAGCATAATTTCAGAGAGACTCAGCAGAGGGCATCAGTACATATTAGGTGGAACTTATGTTTAGTTTTCTTGCTGTACTTGAGAGGTGGGCTCCCATGATTGCCAGAATCACTTTCTAGGAGATGTATCATAAGATTCATGTAACAATAAAATAAAATATTAGTATTTTTTTTTTTTTTTGGTTTTTGGGTCACACCCGGCAGTGCTCAGGGATTACTTCTGGCCCCATGCTCAGAAATAGCTCCTGGAAGGCACGGGGACCATATGGGGCACCGAGATTCGAACCAACCACCTTTGGTCCTGGATCAGCTGCCTGCAAGGCAAACACCGCTGTGCTAACTCTCTGGGTCTAAATACTAGTATTTTATTTTGAAGGCAATTATATCATTGTGATCTGTGTTTTTATAAATTAATGAATGAATGAATTAATTAATGTATAAATTATCAAGTGAATGACTTCACAAATGAATACTCCATGCTACGAGTTAAATTTAGAAAATAGTGAGAATATCAACTATAGTTAGAGAACACAATGCTTCCTAAAGGTCTATGTGTCATTCACAATTTATCCATTTAACCTCTGATTTCCTCCAGGAGTGGCCCAAAAATCAAAAACCAAACAAGCAGAAGTATAGTTCCACATTAATAACACAAGTTAAATTTGTACTTCCTGTGAATTTAAAATGTGATATTCCTGGTATACTGAATACTTGTTCCTCTGGTAAAGTTTTTCTCTAGATATACTCAATCCACTTTACCTTGACTGAGTAAAAATAAAGTTAGGAGAACAGTTAATGGTATTAGCAGAAATTTGGATCTATGAGTTTATAAGACACACATCACAGTGTGATGAAGAATGGCAGGTCTTGAATATAATGAAAATTTAATTTCATACTTAATACAATTATATTTGGAAATCATAAGGGATCATAAATATTTTTAAAATAATAATTGGTGATGCTGCATTGGAGAAAAATTTCACATTAGAGACCCAAATTCTATTATTAATGTCAATATCTATATCCTGCTCTAATAATTTATATGAGTTTCACTAATGGAATTAGGAACACAATTAAGTGGCAATGAGCAAGGAATTTTCTAATTAATAAAATACACTGGTAATGTTCATTCTCTTTTCTCAGTAGAGGACATTTTACATGTCTTTCATTGACCAAATTATATGCATCTCTTCCTTAATGAAAAGCTAAATCATAGAACTAATGATATTTGCTTTCTGGAATATTAAATACAGATTCAAATAGGGATAGTCTCAAAAGTGCATGACCAGTCAGGCCACCGAAGCAACAACTATTCCTTTTATAGTTATTAAATAAATAATCAAAAATACTGTTGGAGCCAAGTATTCTGTACTGAGGAAAAAGATCATGGTGTAGTGGCTCTTTTAAATCTTAATATCATTAATAATTGAATATTTTATGTAATCGATTTTTCTAAATAAACAAGCAAAAGGCAGTGAAGGCCTGTACTTAAAGAGGGTATAAAGAGCTGTAATATTAGAGTAAACAGTCCTAGAATAGGTTAGAGTAATTTGTTGAGAACATCTAAGATATAAAGTGAGTTAGAAATAAATACATCCTTTCTTCAAAATTATATGAGATAGAAAAGAGAATGGGTTAAAAGTAAAGAAAGCTCAACTTGAAATAAATTATGAAAGGGTTCATGTAGCATTACTGTGGGGAGAGGATTGTATTAGTTCATATTTATAAAATGGTTGAAAATCACTGAATAAGTACATGAAAAGAGAGTAAGGGGGAGGTGGAATAGAGCATTAGGGGGTTGTTTATAATTGGAGGAATTTATGTGTTTATTTTGGTCATGCTCAACAGGATTTGGGGAATCACATGGAAATCTCAGGATTGAACCCAGGTCTGCAAAATATGTTAAGTGTCCTACCATCTGTGCTATCACTCCAACCCCATTGAGTATGCAAATTAATGATACAGATTTGAACCCTTACAGCAGATGTAATAGTAAAAATAAATAGACTATGAATAAATAAATTGCATGTAATCAAGAACAGTGGGGCTGATATAAATACAATCCATAGTCAAGACATTTTATTTAGAAATATATTATAATATGGTATTAAAATTAAAGAATGGTTTCCTGTTTGCCAGATTAAGCTTTTTAATACTCAGGACTCAAATAGTGTTTGCAATATTTATGATTTCTTAGTGTTACTATAGCAATGAAATATAGTTGATATATTAATGAGTTAAGATTTGTTTCTTCAGCAAACAAAACATTGAGAAAGCAATCAATTATTGATTAGTTTTGTGTATCAAAAGAGGTATATAGAAGTCTAAACATCTTAAAAATATATACATTGACTTTATTTTTCTGAATGTAAGTAAGATGGCTGAACACACAGACAAAAATAATGCACACATTTACACGATTAGTGGGAAAGAGGTAAGGAAGTGAGTTAAAAATCAAGGAAAGAAGTACCATGATATAGTTCTTTATTGCTTCTAATAAATAAAAATATATTGAAATATGAATACTAAATAAATAATCTAAAGTCAATGCTTGCTGCAGTATTATTCACAATATCTAAGATGCCCTATCAATAGAAGAATAAATAAATGTGATATAGAGCAGAATAATACACAGATGAACCCATAAATATAAAAATATCCAGTCATCCTTATAAGTTCAGATATACATCCTATAGTTCTACAGAAATCTATATTTGCAATTATGTATTTATATCTATATAAAGTGAACGTTATTGATCCTTGAAAAATAAGACAAGGCTGTCCGCTCTCACCACTCCTCTTCAACATAGTACTGGAAGTTCTTGCTATAGCGATCACGCAAGTAAAGGATATCAAGGGAATCCAGAAAGGAAAGGAAGAAGTTAAGCTCTCATTGTTTGTAGACAACATGATACTCTACCTAGAAAACCCCAATGAGTCTACCAAAA
>PVKC010033628.1:0-13911 GCA_004027635.1 Crocidura indochinensis | reverse complement strand
GTATATAAATATATAAATATAAGTTCACTTATTTGAATAGAGGTGACTTTTGAATAAATAAAAATTATGCAAAAATTATTGCTTTTAAATTTATATTGATGATCACTGAGAATGTTTTCTGTGGTTATTCATATAAAAACTTCCAAAATTACTTTTGTAATAAAAATATCACTGTATTAAAGAAGTATCTAGAGTAAAATAAACAAGTTCCTAAATGATACTTCATAAAATCCTAATTATTCCATTTTTACCATAACTCCAGAGTTTTTAGGAATTAAATATAACTTATTTATTTTGGTGCTGGGGATCAAACCCCTATTCGCATATATGTGAGTAGTGTTCTTTACTTTTAAGACACATTCCTAGCACAATTATGACTTTACATAAATATGAATTTCAAAGTATACTTTGAATCTATTTTCCTTAAATTAAATATAATCTCACAATAAAAATGTAAGATTTTATTGATAAAATGAGCTTTTAAAAATTGAACTTTTAAAAAATTGTCTATACAAATATCTATACTATAGAAATAACACATTGAGTAAGGTGCTTGATTTACACATGCCTGGCCTAAATTTGATCTCCAGCACTCCATATGGTCCACCAAGCACTGTCAGAAGTGATGCCTGAGTTTAGTATCAGGAGTGAGTCCTAAATCCCTTCCTCCCATTCACAGAATGTCTATAGTAAAAAATAATAATAAAAAATAACAATAAATAAAAAGTAAAGATCAGGCTTGGCATCAGTAGGGCAGTTGCTTGGCTCACCTTCTATTCCCAAGACTGCCAACTTTAGGCCAAGTCATGAAAAATCATGGATACAACAGCCACACAGCTGAAAGCTGTCATTCTCAGGAGGAGAGGGTGGGCCAAGCCCCCACCCTGCGGAAGCCACTCCTGCTGCATCCATCACTCATAAATGCCACTTTTCCTAATGCCCAATTTCACCACTGCTCTAGTACTTTGCAGATATACCAATCTGACCAAACTCCAGGCATGTTGGTATTTGTGCTGATAGTAGCAGAACGTATTTGGAGTGAGTGCAGACAGTCCCCTTGCCCTGCTTCCCAGTGCCTTCTTCTTGTGTTTACAGGAGAACTGGCAACAGTAACAACACCCATAAAAGACACAGTGTCAGTAACAAAGGTTTGAATTTTTAGATCACAAAGCCACTAAACATCAAAACTACATGAAACAAAACTACATTAGTTTAATACTGTCATATACATAGGGACACAGCAGTTTAGAGGGCAATGTGTAGCTTACGTCAATTAATGTTTAGAAACAAGTGAAGTTACAGAATGGTCAGCTAGCAAGAAGAGAATATTAAACTTACTGACAATGACTTATAACTTCACTGGACATGCAATTATCCTATCAAAGTCGCTTGTCGCTGTACTTACTTTTTCTTCCTCCCCTCCTCTTCTTTTTTTCCTATTCTTTTTTTAAAATTTTGCCCTCACTTATCTGGAAATAAATGTATCAAGATCAAGTATGTGATATATGGTCAATCCAGGTCAACTGTCTCTCTACTACACCTCCTACCTTATAAGAGAAAATCTGTAAATTATATAAGGAACAATCACAAGCAAATGCAAGAAAGAAAATAAGGTTAAAATTTAACAAAATGGGCAAGTGTTGCCAGAGTGATAGCATAACAGGAAGATCACTTTTCTTGTATACTGCCCACCCAGGTTCAATCCTTGGCATAACATATGATGCCCTGAACTACATCAGGATGCAATTCCTGAACCCAGAGCCTGGAGAAAATCCTGAACATTCCTGGATGTGACGCAAAATTTAAAAAAAATATGCAAAGTGCTTTAACTTATATTTATCAAAAGGAAGCCTGTAAATAGCCAACAGACGTATGAAAAAGATCCTTCTTAGGTATTAGACGTATGAAAAAGATCCTTCTTAGGTATTACTAATGATCAGGAGGTACAAATCAAACCCATATTAGCATATCCTTTACACCTCTCAGGATGGCTTTCATTAATAAATAACTTAAAAAGACAATCATTAGTGAGAATGTGTTCAAATAGGCACCCTTATAGGTGATATGTAAAGAAAAGGCCACACTGCTTTAGATCAATATAAACAATCTTTTTTCTTCCATCCAAAAATTGGCTTGTAACATTTGAAAAAGTCTTTAAAATGGTCACACTCAACTTTCTTTTTACAAAAAATAAATATTGGAGGAAGATCGATAACAAATAAAGAGTGAAATAAAGTAAATGGAGGTTCATCAAAACAAAAATATTATATATTCAGCGATTTCTTTCTGAATATTATTCAAAAGAAATGAAATAAGAAGGATCTTGAAAACATACTTGTCTATTGCAGTTCATTTTTCACAATATCCAGTATAGATAGTCTGTAAATTCTGCTTTGGGGTGTTGGTGCTGGGGATTGAACCCAGGCCCTCATTCTATATTACATACCAGTCACCTAAGATGTGTTGAAACAATTGTAGTAGCCACTGAATGAACTAATTTTGAAACTGTGGTATATGCATACAGTAGATAATTATTCAGGCTTTAAAAAGGAAATGCTTCCATTTGTTAAAACATAGATGAACCTAGCTGACATTATACTAAGTAAAAGAAATGAAGTAGCAGAAAGACAAACACTGCTTGATTGTCTTTTCATGAAGTATGTGCATTAGTACATATTTATAGACTTAACCAAATACAGTGGTGGCCAGGGGCAGAGACTAACAAATTGGGAGTTTTAAATAAACATGAACAAATTATAAAGCTTTGCTGTCTAACATTGTACCAGAGTTAAGAATAGCATACCATGTACTGAAAGTATTGTTTGGAGAATGGCACTCACACTACATGTTTTTACCACAACTTAATTGAAAAAAGGAAGAAAAAAGTGAAATATCTCATTCAACTAGATTGCAAGCAGAATCATCTCATTTAGGGGAAGAGTTTAGAGTTAAAATAGTTTCTTTTAAACTGTTTCTGGTTGTGTTTCTTTAGTTTGCTATGATAGCTGCTTCTCTGGATGACCTTCATTAGAACTGTGATAGCTATATCACATTTCTCCCAGAAAGCCAGATAAATTGCAAATCCAGAAAGTCTGAGTATGACAAACAAAGCTGGTTTTAACCATTATAAATGAATAATAGCCCTATGGGTGTTTAAAAATTATTCCAGTTATGTGCTTTAGTCACTGGAGATTTCGCAGTAGCCAATTATGGCCTACAGGGCAGAAAAGTCACTGATCACTGTCTGAAAACATGATGATAAAGTAGGAAGGTGAAACATATTAATGTATTTTCCCTTCACATGTATGTGTTAATTGAAATAATGAGAGAATTGAAGATCTGGGAAAGCTTTGATCTCTTCTTTGATGTGCCACAGTATTGTTTCCTGTGTTCCTCTTTATAAAATATGGTCAGTTACAATAAAAAGTGAGTATATAGTTTCTCCTCACTGAAGAACAATTAAAAATAACTGAGCAAATATAATCTTGAACACTGACAAACATAACAAATACAAACTGCAAGGTGTCTCCCAAATAGGAATATATATATATATATATATATATATATATATATATATATATATATATATATATATATATAAAACACATAATCACAAAAGCTGATTTCTGTTCCCTGACCCGGTATGCTCTATAGAGGTGACTTGGCACCTATTTTTCTCTTTTTCTGAATGGCCTTTCTCACTTCTTACTGCTAGTGAAATGATTACTCTTTCAACAAGACTAATTCCAACATTGCCTTTGCAGGCTTCAGGATGAGAGAGTCATGCCCAATTTCACAGCATATGGTAAGTTTCTCTATTACTGTTCTGCACTACAGTATTACATGCATTTGCCTGTGTCTCTTCTAGACATGGTGTTCTTAACTATTTTTGTGTTGTGGATCCCTCTGGCATCTGGTAAAGCATATGGAACATGTCCCACAATATTTTTACATGCAAGAGATAAATATCTTATAGGAATACAAAAGAAATTAAATCCATGACAATGTAGTAATCACATATTAAATATCAAATAATTTTCTATGAGATGTTAAATGAGTAGAAGGTATGATCATTCATATAAAGTTGAAGTACTGGCTAATAGAAATAATTTTCCAAGTAACCACAACTGTTGAACTTTGCTATGAAATTACTGATTATAAAAGCTGCTAATTTTATAATCTGTCACATATTTTCATGACTAAAAATAAGTGGCAATTTTCAGCTATTTGAGTAAAGCAAAGATACGTTTTCCACTTTCTATCCTATTTCTAATAGAAGCATAGAGAAAACAAAATCCTTTAATTTGGCAGGAGGGCATTAAAGGCACCTTTTTAAAATTTACTAATTTTTGTATCTTTAGTCAGAACTATTTGTATTTCTAGATATTCCCTAAATTGGTTGAGTAGTGGCTAATTTGAGTTTTGGAGATCACAATGCCAGTTTTGTCATCATTCAAATCACGTCAGCACATATGAAGAATTTTGACACTTTAAATTTAAATTTACATTGGGTACTGTAAATGTTGCTATGCATATATTTTTTGCTTAGACTCAGGACCGAAAAATTTCAAATTGAAAAGCAACTGTGATTAAACAATCTGTGTTATTTTCTATTGTCACATATTTCCCCCAAACATAAACTATATAAAATAAATATATCAAATATATTTCAAAGGTTTTATATAATATTTTATGTAATATGTATCACACAATATAAAATAGAATACATTCTACTAGAGATGAATTTCAAAAAAGTGTTTATTTTTCATTTTTTTATTTTTTATTTTTGGGCCACACCTTGCCTTCCCATGCTGTACTCCTGGTTCTACACTCAGAGATCACTCCTGCTGAGACTCAAGACCGTATGTGGTATCAGGAACTGAACTTATGTCAGATGTATTCAAGGTAAGCACTTATATCTCAGCACTATCTCTCTCACCCCTAAAAGTAGTATGTGTTTTCAACTTCCTTATCTCCACATTATCCTTTACCTTAGGCTAGATCATGGAGCACTTGATAAAGTTTACTTGTATCAAAGTGGCAAGCACCTCCCCTCATTCATACTAGAAATCAGAATTCACAAGAGCTGTGTTTGATTTTAAATTTAATCTTTAGATTTCAAGGTACAATTGCATCCTCAGGGGATTTGTAAATCCTATTTTAAAATTCAGAAAATTTCAGAGATTTCAAAATGCTATGCTACTTATTAGTAGTAAATAATCACATATGAGTTGCAGGGGTGAGAGGAAGGGCAGGAGACAAATTCACCAAGATGGATGTGGTGTTGAAATTATGTCCATGAGAAACTATTACTAATAGTAATGCAAGTCAAATATAAATAACATTTAATAAAAAATAATAAATATATCAATAGATATCTTGAAGAGTATAGATGTTTCAGTAATAATAAATATAACTGAATGTGCACCAGCCTATCTGTTTAATTAGAAAAAAGACTTTAATCAAATACGGTGGACACTTTTAATGAAACTTAATCAATATCTTCCTGTCAAAACTTTCCTTGAGTTATGGTTATCTTATTCAACCAAATAGAATCTTTTTTTTTTTTGGTTTTGGGGTCACACCCGGCAGTGCTCATGGGTTACTCCTGGATCTATGCTCAGAAATCGCCCCTGGCAGGCTCAGGGGACCATATGGGATGTCGGGATTCGAACCACCAACCTTCTGCATGCAAGGCAAATATCTTACCTCCATGCTATCTTTCCAGCCCCAAATGGAATCTTTCTAAATATTGTTATACCAATAAAAGTAACTTTTGAATAGGCATCATAAGATATTTATCTTAGAAACTTAATATATATATATACAAAAATAAATAAGCCTAGATACAACACATGGTATTAGTTATATCATGACTAATTACACTCATTATTAAATTTTAAGTGCTGAGGATAATAATCATTACTTTTAATTTTAGAATCAGAAGTGCAGCACTCAAAAAATTGGAAATATTCTTTTAAAATATGAAATGTATAGAGTTCTTGATATTTGAACAAAGTCAAACTTTAATACCTTTCAAATTAAACAGGATTTTTCTACTTCTGTTCCATTAAATAGGAGAGATCATTGCAGAGCAGGTATCCAAAGTAAGAAAAAAATATTCATTCTTTGGAAAAAAATCTTACAGCATCTGTTGAAACACAAAGCTATTATAATGCAATTAGACCGACTAAGGACCAGATGCTTAGGAAGCAAGATTCAAAAGATGAAGCATAGTATTATTATAGTTAATGGGTTGAATTCCAAATGGTATTGGGCTGATTCATGAATATTTTCTTAAAGATCAGTTGTCACATGTACACATTGTATTTTGCTAGTACACATTTAATATACTGCAAAAGAAAATGATCTCTCATAGAATATTGGAAATTTTAAAATAAAAGTGTTTGTGGATTTTCTTGCATGTGGATGGATGAATAACTTCCCAGTAGTGGTAAAATATTTTTTAAATTCAAACCACAAAGGGCCCGGGAGATAGCATGGAGGTAAGGCGTTTGCCTTTCATGCAAAAGGTCATCGGTTCAAATCCTGGTGCCCCATATGGTCCCCTGTGCCTGCCAGGAGCAATTTCTGAGCATGGAGCCAGGAGTAACCCCTGAGCACTGCCGGGTGTGACCCAAAAACCAAAATAATAATAATAATAATAATAAATTCAAACCACAAAATAAAAAGGACCAAATTCAGCTACAAATATAGTTAACTCTATGCAGTATTATCAAAACAAAACATAGTTTAGAAATGTCTAAAATACAATCTTTGTTTTATCCTAATCTCTCTGCAATCCCATATTATTTTAAAATGGCAATATATATTAATAAAATTTTAAATCTACAACTCTACAACTTCAAGAATGTTTAGGTAGGGGCCATAGAGATAGCACAGTAGTAGGGTGTTTTGCTTTGTGTGCGGCTGATCTCGAGGGACTGGTTTGATTCTTGGCATCCCATATGGTCCCTCAGCCTTCCAGGGTCTATTTCTGAGGGCAGAGCCAGGATAACCCCTGAACACCACTAGGTGTGGTCCAGAAACCAATCAATCAATCAATCAATCAATCAATCAATCAATCAATCAAGTTAAAAAAGAATGTTTAGGTATATTTAAAGCCTGGTATATGTCTGAATCTGTCTTTTGATTTATAGTGGCCTCACATACTCATTATTTTGAAAATAATTCTCTTGTACAGTAAGCTTGTTAAAATGAAAGTGAGATCATTTCAGGAGACTGTACATGTAATACAATATAAAAGAAAAACAAGTCATAACTGAACTCGTCAACCACACCCGTTTGATGCTCAGAGGTTACTCCCAGCTAAGTGCTCAGAAATTGCCCCTGGCTTGGGGGGAACCATATGGGACGCCAGGGATCGAACCACGGTCTTTCCTTGGCTAGTGCTTTCAAGGCAGACACCTTACCTCTAGCACCACCTTGCCGGCCCCAACTTAAATTTCTTTTAACAACTTTATTTGGTCATGTTGAAAATGAATGTATATGCAAGTATAATACTATTTTTTCATAGTTATCTAACAGCAGCATACTTAAAACAGAATATTATGGGGACTAAGGATATTTCTCAGTGAGCTGTACAGCTGTGTTTTGCAGGAAGGAGGACAGATTAAATTACCAGCACTACTGATCCTCTGGAGAGATTTCTGAGCATTGAAGCAGGAGTAACCTTCAACAACTACTACTATAACTCAAAACAAAACAACAGAAACAAAATTTGTGTATTATTATTCTTATCTTACTGTGAGATTGCAGTTTCCAGGGAAGATCAGGGAAGAAACTAATTTTGTTAAACCTATACAGTGAAGTCCTGAAATTCTTTAGCATACTGTATTTTAATTAACAGGGGAGATTAAAAGGGGATAAAACACAAGCTTTGCATGTGGCTGACCTGGGTTAGATTTCTGGTTCCCCAATTCATCAATGAATACAGCATTGGGGGCTCACTCTTTTTTTTTCTTTTTTGGTTTTTCGG
This sequence comes from Crocidura indochinensis, assembly GCA_004027635.1. Lineage (NCBI taxonomy): Eukaryota > Metazoa > Chordata > Mammalia > Eulipotyphla > Soricidae > Crocidura > Crocidura indochinensis. The sequence continues at coordinate 5,912 of PVKC010033628.1, read as the reverse complement.
TCACACCCGGCAGAGCTCAGGAGTTACTCCTGGCTCTAAGCTCAGGAATCGCTCCTGGTAAGCTCTGGGGACCACATGAGGGGTTCACTCTTAACCCAGCCCCATGGGCTATGACTCTGTTGGATCTTAAGCTTCAACACGAAGATCTGGATAATTCCTATCACTTTAGAGCCAAGTAGCAAAGTATCTAGACTCTGTATTCAGTACGATACTCTGTTAACTGGGAATTGATAGCAGGATCCCTTGGTTTGCTGAGTACAACTTGGGATGCCTCTATTCTCCCAAATGACTGTAGTTTAAGAACAACCACCTAGGAAAAATTATAAGTACTTGAAACAAAGCAATAACTATTATTTGATTTTCAGGAAAGGATTATTCTACAACATACACTTTTATTATTAATTATAAAATTTAAATTTTGTAGGAAACAGAACCTGATATTTATGATTATATCATAAAAACACACTTTTTACCATTCATTCTTGTTTCTAAATATTTGGTGACTAAATTAACAAAATCTGTACAAACTAACCATATTTTAGTAACAACAGAAAATCCTAGAAATAATAGAAAATATTTATTTATGATCTTCTAAGTTATTCATCCACACATATTTAGCTTTTTTCCGTTATATGACATAAATAAATACAGATTATAGTATGCTGTAGGAATCTCAAAGTCGCAGTCCTCCGTAAAACATTTTGTGGACCTGCCCTAGAGGAATCTTTCTTGTTTTGTTCTTTTTTTGTTTGTTTGCTTTATTTTAGTTGTTTGGGTCACACCCCCAATGTTCAAGGCTTTCTACTGACTTAGCACTCAAAGATCAGCCCAAATTTGCCTCCTGCGGCCCCCAGGTAAATTGAGTTTGAGACCTCTGCCAGTGTAGACAAAGAAACTATGATGTATGTTTTATCTTAGATAAGGTAATTTGAATGTAATCCACAAGTTCAGTGAAAGGATCATTTGAGTGAAAGAAATTATAGTAGGGGATGTACCTTTAGGGCTGTGCTAAAAGTCCCAATGAACCTAACATGTGGTCATTAAAGGATACATTTATATGAAAACTATATTAATCATGAAGTGCTTCAACACATTATTTGGTACTTAGTGTTTTGCAAATAATGAGTAAAAACAAGGGTACTGAATAACTGAAAAAGGGAATACAAAAATACAAAGTATAACTCTCTTTTTTTGTTTGTTTGTTTGTTTGTTTGTTTTTTTGGTTACACCTGGCAGTGCTCAGGGTATACTCCTGGCTCTACACTCAGAAATCACTCCTGGCAGGCTGGGGGGACCATATGCGATGCTGGGATTCGAGCCACTGCCCTTCTGCATGCAATGCAAATACTTTACCATGCTATCTCTCTAGTCCCAAAGTATAACTCTTAATCTCAACAAATTATAAAAGCTATAGAATCAAAGAAAACCCACATGAAATAATAAAATAAGTAATTACATTAATAGCTGGCTAGAAATGATAAGGTATGCATATCAATGGTTCATAGAATTAGTAAGGTTTTAGCATTAGAGAAAGTAGGTACTGTATTCAAATGGATTTTTGGTAAGTTTGCTTTAGAATCAAAATGAGCAGAGGAAAATTTCGGAAAGGGTAAACGGATCTAGAAATATTTGAGTGAGTGAGTGAACTGGCTTTTACAAAATAGACAGAATATTTTATGCTGAAATAAAAGTGTATAAGACAATCTATTGTGACCTTCAAAGAACATGGCCATCTTAAAAGAATTCACTCAACTTAAATTCTTCTAGATTTCAGATTATATATTCAATCAGCTGATGACTTAGGGAGATGAATGTTAGTTACATTGTTAATTTCATTAGTAAAATTAATGCAAATTTATTTTTATTTTTGTAGCACTCATATATTTTCATCTTGTTTTATCACAAAATTACTCAAAGTAGTCAGAAGAAAATCAGTATGATCATTTTTACCTTCTCTTAGGGTTTAGAGAAATATTTGGCACAGCTTTGCTTAAGTTTTAGATGTACAGCCCAATTATTGCTACATTTATATACTGTGAAGTAACTATCAAAATAAGACAAATAAACACATACAGTACCTCACAAGTTTCCATTGGTATGTATTTTTGTGTAAGTGTATGTAACCCTTCCACCAGCTTCCTGTTTCCCTAACCTCTTCTTTTGGTATGCAAAAATCCACCTGGATTACAGGGCCTTCCCCCATCCTGGTGGGCGGCGTTCTGGATAATAAAGCATTTTTGCTCTTTTAGTGAAAGAGCAAAACACATGGCTTAGGTACCACAGGGACAGAGATTGTTTAGGAAAGAAAGGACATGAAAAAATGAGCATATGGTAGAGAGACATGTGGCTGAGCGTGGCCGTGAGGTATAAAGCCAGCTGACTGGAATGAATGTCTTTTCTAACTTCTGTGTATTATTTCTCAAACACTACCTTGTTTCATCAGAACCATCTGCCTGAAGGGTTAGAGACTCAGTGCTTCTATTTACAATAGCAAGACTCTGGAAACAACCAAGATGCCCTTCAACAGACGAATGACTAAAGAAACTGTGATACATATACACAATGGAATATTATGCAGCTGTCAGGAAGATGAAGTCATGAAATTTTCCTATACATGGATGTACATGGAATCTATTATGCTGAGTGAAATAAGTCAGAGAGAGAGAGAGAAAGATGCATAATGGTCTCACTCTATGGGTTTTAGGAAAAATGAAAGATGTTCTTGCAATAATAATTTTCAGACACAAAAGAGAAAAGAGCTGGAAGTTACAGCTCACCTCATGAAGCACACCACAAAGAGTGATGAGTTTAGTTAGAGAAATAACTACATTCTGAACTGTCCTAATAATGAGAATGTATGTGGGAAATGAAAAGCCTGTCTAAAGTACAGGCAGGGGTGGGGTGGGGAGGAGGGAGATTTGGGACATTGGTGATGGGAATGGGTGGTGTTCTTTACATGACTGAAACCCAAACACATGTAATCAAGGTGTTTAAATAAAATAATTATTAAAAACAAACAAACAAACAAAAAAGAAACACAGTGCTTGGGGGTGGCCTCACCTCACCCAATGCGTGGACTTCACATTTTATATATGTGTGTGCTAAGAATATTTAAGATCTCCTGTCTTATAGACATGGGGTAAATAACTGCCTCAAAATCACGCAATAAGCATGATATGTGAGTTGGAATTCTTCCCAAATATCCTTATTTAAAAGCCATTGCCTACTTCTATAATGTTTTCATGGCATGGGAACTTAAAACCTTAATCAGGAAAACTTTTTGCACTTATCAGATGTCTAGCATCATATCCTTATAGAATCTAGAAAAGAAAGATACGAATGATCTCAATTTGTCCTAATCTTCATGTTGAATTTCTTTGTTTTATCATAAACAGGGGCGGAATTGAAGCAGGGGTGATGAAGCAAATGTACCACTGGAGATCTGACTAACTCTTAAAACTTAGACAATTCAGGTCATTAGTCATGGAGTCCTAAGGGGAAGAAGTCTGCTTGATTCCAGCCAAGTAAACTGAGAAGCTTCCTAATTTGTATCCCCAACTTAGCTGAAGGTATCAGATGTGTTCAGGTTGAACAAGCTCAAGACTCTTGCTTGGATAATTTTAAGAAATACAACATGCACTGAATGGTAATTGGCTATTTAATAATCTTGCTCATAGAGCCGACATAAGCTTTTTCACTCTTAAGCACAGAATAGGACCAGCTGCCTTACTCAGTGCTAGGAAAAGAAACTTTCATCTGCACATAAGCTGTAAAGTCAACGTGATGTGAAATCCTGAAGTACATTTTGAAAATGAATGGATTAGTGATAAAATTTAGTGAGAAAACTAAAGTCTCTCAAATAAAATATTTTTGACTGATGATAACCAGATATGCTGCCCTTCCCAGACTATCTCAGCATAGTTTTTCTTGTACCATGATTATTATATAAAACAAATTATCTTGTCTATCCTGTGTTACTTCGTGTCCCAACACTAAATTTTCCTCCATTTATGAAAATCCTGCTTAGGCTTTCTAGTGAATCTGGAAGGCCTTCCCACTAAAACTATCCCTTTCTCCAAACTATTACTTTTTTAACTGACACTAACTCTTCCCATCTATCTAGACATACACATTCTTTAATGATAATCATCTTTAATATCAACATCATGTGCTTCAATTAAAAATTTATTGTGCAATGTGAACATAATCTTCAAAGAAACATATTGGTAGTATATATAAAGAACTAAAGCACAGTAAGTATATATTATAATCTATTTATTCTATAATATAGTTTTAATATATATTATATAAACCACATGACTGACATACACATATGTAAATTATATGATTTATGTGTAATTATGCACATATATAGCATTCAAACACATTCATACATACTTTATTGTTTATACAATTTATATGCATATACAAGTAAATAAATGTATAAGTAAAACTTTATATTTGTGTAGAATTAATGTCTTCTTTCTCCAAATGTGTAGTTCTATTTGTTAGTGAGATATCATATGCTACAGTTTGTGTCTCAGTAAATTACTATTTATCTACTATCAGCTGAACTCTACTCTTTATTAATTTATTCAGTAGATATATATTCTGTTGAGTCTGCTTGACAATATATTTGCTACTGTATTTTCAGTGATAATCAAAAGAACTAGAGGTTTATGGAGAGCATTTTAGACAGAAGCAATAGCAGGAAGGAATCTGGCATTGGATAAATGAGAGCAGGTCAGTGCCTCTTTAATAAATACACAGTATGTCTATAGAGAAGGGGCAGGATTTGGATCTATCATAACAATAAGGTCTTTAATCATTGATAAATCAACCTTGCTTACATTGTCAAAGTATCACCCAGGATCCTTTGTGAAGCATGGAGTAGTAAAATTGGGTCAGCACACAATGACAAAAAAAAATTGGGGGGGGGGGCTGGTGATTGCCCTGTCCAAGAAAGGACAACTTAGATGAGGGTGGAATCAAAAGATGTGAATGTAATCACCTACTTTTGCCACTGTTCCAGGAGTCTTTTCTTCTTGTGCTGTGACCATCTGGCACAATTCCTATAGCAGCTTAAAAACCTTCCCACTACTTGCAGGTTCACAAAATGTTTCCTTCCTCTCGCCTCCTCCTACATATTGATGGATGACTGTTCTGTAGTTACTAAATAGAGCAAAGTCATCCTGGATAAGCTCTCTCATCCCTTCCCATTATCAGAATATGTGTTCTTGCCCTGTTTTTCTAAGCAAGCAAAATAAACTATCTCTGACACTCTGTTATTTTAGATGATCCCAGGACAGATATCAAGATGAGGACTTAGGGTGAAGCTAGTTTATTTAGCAGTTGATTTCAGAAAGTTCAGGGGAGCCTGAGGAAAAGGGAATTTAGGAAGAGGAGAGAAGGATGTGAAGCAAGCATCAATAAGCAAATTACCATGAAGAGAAACTGAAGTTTTCTCTTATTAGGAATATTGAGAAGCAACTCAGAATCTGCAACAGAATTCTGTTGCCAGGAGATGAAGAGACTGTACGTGCTCTTATACCAAGGATGTCCACTCCTACTAAAATGTACTTCAGCTAACATATCGCACCCCATGCCCATATATAATGGACTTATTTCTATTTGCAGCATCACATCCAGTAGTGTTCAGGCTCACTTCTGGCAGTGTCAAGGATATCAAAATATACATGATGCTGGGAATCTAACCAACACTGGGTGCATGAACTTTGCCCTCTGTAATATCACATGCCCCTCACTAAAAACATGCATGTATTTAAGAATAAGATCATGTATATGATCAGAACTACTAAAATTATTTAAGTTTCTAAATTCATATTATAGGAAAATTTTTAATATGTACCATACATAATCTTGAGTAGAAGAAACTTTTGTTCTTGCTCTGT
>PVKC010033627.1:0-13836 GCA_004027635.1 Crocidura indochinensis | reverse complement strand
AAAAAAAAAAAAAAAAAAAAAAAAAAAAGAAAATAGAAAAGGGCTAGAGAGCATAGGAGTTGCCTCTGCACGCACCCAAGACCATTTCAATCTCTGACACTTGATCCCCCTGATCATCACCAAGAATAACCATCAAGCACAGAGCAAAAGTAGCCCCTGAGCACTGCCAGGTATGGTCCAAACTTCCCACCCCCCAATAAAATATCCTCAATAATAAAAGTCTCAAGCCAGATGGGTTCAATAATGATATTTCTAAACCTTCAAAGAGGACCATCTATCTACTCATCCTTCTCAAGTTCTTCTAGAAAGTAGAAAAATCAGGAATCCTCTCAATTCCTATAAGCTCAACATCTCTTGATACCAAATTTTGTCAGAAACTTCACTAAAAGAGAATAAAATTTTTTTTGATTTTGGGTCACACCCGGCAGCACTCAGGGGTTATTCCTGGCTCTTATCTCAGAAATCACTCCTGGCAGGCTCGGGGGACCATATGGGATGCCAGTATTTGAACCACCGTCCTTTTGCATGCAAGACAAACAGCCTACCTCCATGCTATTTCTCTGGCCCAAAGAAAATATTCTTGATATCCACCTGCCCTCCCATCTATCCCAGATGCATCATCTGAGGAGTGGGACCTGGAGTCCTGGATCTGAACCTGGATCATCCAGGTTCCTCGAGTGACTCACCTTCCCAAGTTCTAAGCCAACCCTGTCACCCATCCTAACGTCTGTCTGCTCTCCCATCCAGAAATTGCATGGATGCATTGGCACAAAGACATTCCAGGTTACATCTGATATTTCCAGGCATGTAAGCCCTAGGACTTATTTTTCTCAGACAACATAGATCCTCAAATTCAGTCGATCAAACTAAATGAGTTGGCAATTCTTTTTATCATACTCAAATAACCTGCATGGTTAGGAAAATAAGAAAGAGGGGGAGGAGGAAGAGAAGGAAGAGGAGAAGGAAGAAGAGGAGAAGAAGGAAAGAGGAAGAGGAGGAAGAGAAGGAAAAAGAGGAGAAGAAGGAAAGAGGAAGAGGAGGAGGGGGAGGAAGAGGAGAAGGAAGAAGAGGAGGAGGACGGGGAAGAGGAAGGGGAGAAGTAGGAAGAGAAGGAAGGTATAGATATCTTTTGAATACTCAATTCAACAAATCCCATTAAGTAACGGGGAACCTCAAAGTCCACCATACACCAATAAACTTCTGGGGTGAGGCCTTTTTGTAATCAGGTCAAGGATTTTTTTTCCATTTTCCCCATTTTTCTGGACCTATGCAAACAATGGCGATTGCCACTATCACACCTTTACTATATTTTTTACTCTTACCCTTTAAGGAAAAAAATACAATTTACTGAACTTAAAAACAAATAACTGTAGTAGAATGCCTGTCTCGAATACAGGAAGGGGATAGGAAGGGGGAGGGGTAATATTACACTGGTGAAGAGGGTTGTTCTGTTTATGACTGTAACCTAACTATGATCATGTTACTTAAATAAAAAATATATTTTTTAAAGAAAAGTTCACCATACAAACCTACAGCATACAAAAACAATTGGGAGCTGCACAAGTGGGGACCAACTAGTTACACTAGCATTCTGGAGGGGTGAAGGGGGGAGATATGGGATGCATGCTGGGAACAGGGCTGGAGGGAGGACAACACTGGTGGTGGGAATGCTCCTCATTCATTGTCCTATGTGCCTTAAATATTACTGTGAAAGATTTGAATTCACTTTGGTCACAATAAAAATTTTTTTAAAAATTGGGAAACTATGGAGGTCAGTTGCAGTTGGGGATATGGAGAGAAATGTAAGGCAAATCTCCAAGCCCCTCAAAACATCTGAGCCTGGAATATGTACCACAGGAAGAAACCACACTCCTAAACATGTATGCAGCCTGGGATATGCACGACAGGAAGAAGAAATCACACTCCTAAACATGCATGCACCCAAGAAGAGGCCAGCAAAATATTTAAAACAATTGCTGATAGATCTTTTTTCTTTTTAATTTTATTTTTTGTTTTGTCTTTCTTTTTTACTGCTGATAGCTTGGAAGAAAGACATCAAGGACAACACAGGGATAGTGACATGACACACTGCCCTGCCATCCCTGGACAGGTCCCCCAGGCTTCCCCCAGGCTACCCAACAAAGGCTTCCCCGGCTCAGACAATGCCACCGACCCTTTGCCCACCACGCCAGCCCCGCCACCCCGGAACAAGCCCCTCCCTCCGCCCAGAAATTACCGCCTCGGGACGCCGCCGAAGAGCCCCGCAGTCCCCGAGCCCCGTAGCGGCGTTTACAAAAGAGCCGCCTTGGTCGCGTCGCAGGCTCACGCCAAGCCCCGCCTCTTCCCCGGCCCTAAGGCTTCTGGGAAATGTAGTTCTTCCAACCCCCGCCTCCGTGGCCACGCGCACGCACCGCCGGGTGGAAAGACTACAACTCCCAGGAGCGTCATGGCGAAGTCCACTGGGCGGCATCCGCCCGGACTCTAGCGAGCCGCGCCTGGCAGGGCGGGCGGCGGCGCGGGAGGGAAAACGGTTCCGAGGAGGCCCCGCCCCGCCCCGGATAGCCACGCCTATTTGGACACGCCCTCTCCCTCTAGGCCACGCCCACGTCCGCCCTGCCCATCTGCCGGGTTGAGGCCGCAACTGCTAATCTGCTGCTACTGGATCCTTGGCTTTCAGCTTGTAACCCGAACCCCACAATTTTAGGAGTGTTCATGTAGAGGACAAATAGTCTCTGGAGACGCTCTTCATTCTTTGTTTCCCGTTGTGGCTAGGGGTGATGAGTTTCCAGTAGGCTTCCCTATTTCAAAGTAGCAAAAATAGTCATTGTAGGACCTATGTCTTTTATCATAAATGAATGCATGGTTCAGTTATAACTCTTTTGGGCACAAGTATACAATCGTATCATAATAGCCCAAAGCCTCAGAGAGGCTATAACCCTATATAACCTAAAAGGTTATGGTCTGCCCTTGCAATGTGGTCCCCAAATTCCTACCCAGTCCATTCCCCCAACTCCTCACCAGGAAGGAAATTTAGGAGAGGGCCAGGTATAGCTCTTGAGCAATCTGGGCATACCCTGCCAGTTGCATATGCAAAATACTCTGAAGAAAGGGCAGCATGGAATTAACTTAACCAAAAAACTCTTATTCTTGCATTAGTCTTTCTTGATAGTAGTTTTAGTAGTTTTAGCCTGGTTTGGGTTATTTCTTGTGGTGGCCTTATTCCAGATCCACTTTCCTCTTCCCTAGTGGATTACAGCGTGTGGAGCCATTTACAGTACCACATACTACATATTGTCTTAGCAAGATTTTGATGACTTACCAAAATAAAATCTTTTTTTCTAATAATACCAGTAGCTTATAGGAATATATGTAGCTCTATGTGAGTTTTTTTTTTAATTACTTTTGTTCCTCTTTTGCTTTTGTTTTGTTTTGGAGCCATACCCTGTATCTCTCAGGGGTTACTCTTGGCTCTCTTTCAAGAATCACAGCAGGAGGGATTTAAGACCATATGCAGTGACAGGGATTGAATCAGAGTCAGCAAGCACCCTACTGCTGTACTATCTTGCTGGTTTTCTATTTAACCTACATCTCCAGACTTGCCTAGATATTTTAAAACTGTCAGTGAAATGAAACCCAACACAATAATTTGAAGCAAGTAAATTGTACATTGATAATCTAAAGAAGACATAGGGGAGTTTTACTAACACTCTTTTAGGGATGGAAAATATAAATAGATTATGGGGCTGAAAAGAGAACAGTTGTTGGAGTAATTGGTCTTTCCCTAGTCAGAATGACTCCTTCTTTGCATATGTTTGTCCCACTAGGCGGGAAGAACCTCTGGAGTGGCCCCCTTCCTTACCACCTCTTACCACCATGGGGGTGGTCCTACCTTTCCCAACAAAAACCACAAGTTAGATAGATTTCCACGGCTTGTTCCACAGCTTGCCTGTCCGTCAGCTCATTCTGCTTGAAGCTCTCTTGTGGTGGAATTTCCTGAATCTGTTTCATCTCCCTAACTTGGTATGGATTATTTCCTATGTCAGTGTTGCTTCCAGATCCACATTCCCAAAGCCCCCATCTTCAAAGAGGAGTTAAGAGCATTTGCCTTGATCCCACTAATCCTGGTTCAAATGGTTCCCAATCCTCCACTGGTCGTCACTCCTGAACGAGAGCCAACACCAGATGAAGCCCCCCCCCCCAATAAAATAAGAAGAAATAGAAGAATTTTATAATTGTTGAAATGACTTTTCAACCCATTTCATTATGCACATTCAAAGTAATCCCTATTAAAATCCCAATGATGTTCTTCAAGGACCTAAAACAAACTCTACTAAATTTATTTGAAACCATAAAAGACCCTCAGTAGCCAAAGCAATAATTAGGAAAAAGTCAGAAGACATTACATTTCCTGGCCTTGAATTCTATTGAAAAGCTATAGTAATCAAATTGGAATAAAGATAGATTTGCAAACCAGTGGAACAGAATTGTGACTCATGAGATAAGCTACTATATTTATGTAAATTATTCTTTTTTTTTTTTTTTTTGGTTTTTGGGTCACACCTGGCACTGCTCAGGGGTTACTCCTGGCTCCATGCTCAGAAATTGCTCCTGGCAGGCACGGGGGACCATATGGGGCACCGGGATTCGAACCGATGACCTTTTGCATGAAAGGCGAACGCCTTACCTCCATGCTATCTCCCGGGCCCCAAATTATTCTTTTTTTAAAGGAATATTTTATTCAATAAGCACTTCTGAATACTTGGTATTAAATAGCATTGTCTGGGGTATTTTAGACATTAACCATACACACAACTGCATACAAAATATGGCAATTATTCTATAATAAAGTTGCTAAGTACCTGAAGTGGGGGGCAGGAAAGTCTCCTCAGGAAGTGGCATTAAGAAAACTGGACAAGAGGGCATTTGCCCTGCATGCAGAAGGACAATGGTTCAAATCCTGACATCCCAGATGGTCCCCCGTGCCTGCCAGGAGCGATTTCTGAGTGTAGAGCCAGGAGTTACTCCTGAGCGTGGCCCGATGTGACCCCAAAAAACAAAAAAGGAAAGAAAAGTGGACAGGGACTAGAGAGTTAGCACAGAGTAGGCTGTTTGCCTTGCACGCAGCCGATATAGGACAGACAGTGGTTCAAATCTCAGCATCCCATATGGTCTGCCAGGAGCGATTTCTGAGCGCAGAGCCAGCAGTAACTCCTGATCGCTACAGGGAGTGTTCACCACTCCTCTCCCCCAAATAAAACTGGATAGCTACATGTTTAGAAAACAAAGCACTTGGGGCCGGAGTGAGAGCATGGAGGTAGGGCATTGCCTTGCATGCAGAAGGACGGTGGTTCGAATCCCAACATCCCATATGATCCCCCAAACCTGCTAGGAGAGATTTCTGAGTGCAGAGCCAGGAATAATCCCTTAGCACTGCTGGGTGTGACCCTCCAAAAAAGGGCAAAAATACCACTTGATCTATATCTTAAACCAATTGCAAAAGTTAATTTATAGTGAATTAAAAACCTCAAGATTAGTACAGAGGGGCCCGAGAGATAGCATGGAGGTAAGGCATTTGCCTTTCATGTAGAAGGAGGGTGGTTTGAATCCCGGCATCCCATATGGTCCCCAAGCGATTTCTTTTTTTTTGGGGGGAAATCGCAGGGGTCAACACACCCGGAGTGCAATGGGTGAGCCTCGCCCTGGGGAAACCACCTTCGTGATCATGGTATCTCCCCTGCCAGGTAAGTATTTCTGAGTGTAGAGCCAAGAGGAACCCCTGAGCGTTGCCGGGTGTGACAGAAAACCAAAAAAAAAAAAAAAAGATTAGTACAGAATCCATAAACTACACAGATACCACAGCAGTAGTGCATTTGCCTTGCACGCGGCTGACCCAGGACGAACCTGGGTTCAATCCCCAGCGTCCCATATGGTCCCCAAACCAGAAGCGATTTCTGAGGCATAGCCAGGAGTAACCCCTGAGCATTACTGGGTGTGGCCAAAAAAAAAAAAAACAAAACAAAAAAAGAATATAGAAACACCCCAAATGTCTAACTACAGGGGAACATATCAAGAAGTTGTGGCACATACACACAACAGAGTGTCCACAGGTTTACTTCTGGTGCTGAGTTCAGGAATCATTCCTGGTGTGGCTCAGGAGGTCATATGGGAGGCTGAGGATCAAAATCTGGTTAACCACATGCAAGGCAAGCACCTTACTTTCTATACTACCACCTTGAGTCCCGCCACCAATTATTTTTAATAATGTCTTGCAAGGTTGGAAAGATGCAGATATCTGTCATATATGTATACACACATCCGTGTATCCTCCAGGCTTTTGCAAGTTCCCTCTGCACTGGGATACTCTTTCATTTTTAGATGAGGCATTTATAATTTGGTTTTGTTCTCACTTCCTGTTTGTGCGGAGCCTAAAACTCAGCTAAGGGCAAAACCTTACTGTGCTTGCCTCTGACAGAAATGGCCCAGCTCTGTTACTGAATTCAATAATAGGAGCAGCTGAATCTTCTCAGGTGGGACCAGATTACAGGCTACAAACTCTATTCTCAGAATGAAGGTGAGCCAAGTGCCCACAAACCCTGCACAGCCCCACCACTGGATAAATCAACAGCCTACTCCACACCCTCTCTTTGTTTGTTTTAATTGAATCACAGTGAGCTGCAGCTACAAAGTTGTACATGATTGAGTTTCAGGCATACAATGTCCAACGCCCTTTACCAGTTCAACATTTACCATTAACCAAGTCCCCAGTTTCTTTCCCATCCTCCCTCCTGCCCTTCATCTGCCTATATAACAGACATAGTCTCTCTCCTTCTTCCCCCCCCTCTCTCTCGCCCTCTCTCCCTCTCCTCTCCCTCTCTCCCTCGCTCCCTCTCTCCCTTTCTTTCTCTCTTCCATTTTTCTCCTTTTAGACACTGGTTTGCACTGTGTTACTGAAGAGTTATCATGCATATTAGTTTATCTCCTTTTCAACACCAAATTCTTATTCACTTTGATCATTTTCAATTATTGTTGTCCTAAAAACATGTTGTTTTTTGTCCTAACTGCATGTTCTCACTATTTCTGATAAGCTTCTATCTTTGATTATTATCATACTATCTTTTTCAAAATATATCTCTCGAATATGTATGATCATTCTATGTCTGTCTATCTCCCTAATTTATTTCACTCAGCATAATCTCTCCATATCCATCCATGAATAAGAAAATTTCATGGTCTCATTTTACCCACAGCTAAATAGTATTTTATTGGTAGATGTACCACAATTACTTTCACTACAATTATTTTATCCACTCATCTGTTCTTGACACTCGGGTTGTTTCCAACTTATAGCTATTATGAATAATGTCTCCATAAACATAAGAGTGCAATTGCTTTTCTGTATTGTACTTTTGGTCCCCAATGATATAATCCCAGGAGCAGTGTTGCTGGATCATATGAAAGCTCAATTTCTAGTTTTTTGAAGAATGTCCATATTGATTTCCCAAAAGGGTTGACCAGTTTACATTCACACCATCAGTGAATGAGAGCAGCATCCCAGAAATGGTTATTCTCTTTATTTTTGATGTGTGCCAATCTCTGTGGTATGAGATGATACCTCAGCGCTATTTTGATTTACATCTTTCTGATGATTATCTTTTTTTATATTCTGTTTGTCCATGTATGTTTCTTCTTTGAGGATGTTTCTGGTCATCTTCTCTTCTCCCTGTTTTTAGATGATTTTTTTTCTTGTTATCTCTACCAGTGCCTTATTTTTATATATTAACTTCTTATCAGATAGGTATTGGGTGAATAGTGCCTGCCATTATGTGGGAAGTCATTGTGTCCTACTTATCATTTTCTTTGAGTTATAGAAGCTTCTTAATTTAATCTAATTGAATAGAAGTGGTGAGAATGATCAACTTTGTCTGTGCCAGATCTTAGAAGAAAGGCTTTTAGTTTTTCCCCATTGAATATAATATTTGCTGTCGGCTTGTGGTAAATGGCTTTGACTATGTTGAGGAAAGTTCCTTCAATTCCCATCTTGTTAAGAGTTTTTATCATGAGAGGCTGGAGAGATAGCATGAAGGTAAGGCGTTTGCCTTTCATGCAGAAGGTCATTGGTTCGAATCCTGCTGTCCCATATGGTCCCCTGAGCCTGCCAGGAGTGATTTCTGAGCATAGAGTCAGGAGTAAGCCCTGAGTGCTGCTGGGTGTGACCCAAAAACAAACAAACAAACAAACAAAAAGAGTTTTTATCATGAATGGGTGCTAGATCTTGTCAAATGCTTTCTCTGCACCTATTAATATGATTATATGATTTTTTCTTTTATTAATATGGCTTATTATATTGATTGATTTGCATATGTTAAAACATCCTTACATCCCTTTGATGAATCCTACCTGGTCATGATATATAATTTTTTTGATGAATTGCGGGATTCTATTTGCTAGTTTTTGTTGAAGATCTTTGCATCTGTGTTCATCAAGGATATTGGCCTATAGTTCTCTTTTTGTGGTTCTCTGTCTGCTTTTGGTATCAAAATAATGAAGCATCACAGAAACTGTTTCTCATTGTCCTCAATGAGCTTAAAAAGGTTTGGAGTAGGTCCTCTTTAAAGGTCTGAGGGGCCCGGGAGATAGCATGGAGGTAAGGCGTTTGCCTTTCATGCAAAAGTTCATCGGTTCGAATCCCGGTGCCCCATATGGTCCCCCATGCCTGCCAGGAGCAATTTCTGAGCATAGAGCCAGGAGTAACCCCTGAGCACTGCCGGGTGTGACCCCCCCCCCAAAAAAATACTAAAGGTCTGAAAGAATTCAATAGTGAATCCATTTGGGCCTGATTTTTTTGGTTTTGGGAAAACTTTTGATTACCACTTTCATTTCCTAAATAGTTATAAGTCTGTTCAAGTTCAACCTTGGAAGGTTATAGGAGTCCAAACATTTATCCATTTCTTCTAGGTGCTCTTGTTTTGTGTGTGACATAGATTCTCAAAGTAATCTCTGATTAATCTTTAAATTTCTGTGATATTTGTTATGACATTCCCCTTTCATTTCTGTTTCATCTTTTTTTGTTTGTTTGTTGTTTTTTTATTTTGGGGTCATACCCGGTGGCACTCAGGGGTTACTTCTGGCTCTGCGCTTAGAAATCGCTCCTGGGAAGCATGAAGGACCATAGGGGATGCCGGGATTCAAACCACCATCTGACCTGGATCAGCTGCTGCAAGGCAAATGCCCTATCGCTGTGCTATATCTCTGGTCGCATCTATTTCAACTTACTTGGTTCTCTCCCTTTCTTTTTGAGTCTTGCTAATAGTTTATCAATCGAGTTTATCAACTCGATTTTATTGATCTTTGGAATTTTTTTTATATTCAGTTGATTCATTTTGTTCTAAGTTTTATTGTTTCCTTCCTCCTTCTATATGTTTTTTATTCCATTTGTCAGTCATTTTCCAATTTCTTAAGCTGTGCAGTCAAGTTATGTATGTGGGGGCCAGAGTGAGCACAGCGGTAAGGCGTTTGCCTTGCACACGGCCAACACAGAACAGACCCTGATTCGAATCCTGGTGTCCCATATGGTCCCCATGCCTGTCAAGAGCAACTTTTCAACATAGAGCCAGAAGTAACTCCTGAGAGCTGCCAGGTGTGACCCAAAACAAAACCAAAAGAAAACCAAAAAAAAAAAAAAAAGTTATTTGGGCCCGGAGAGATAGCACAGTGGCGTTTGCCTTGCAAGCAGCCGATCCAGAACCTAAGGTGGTTGGTTCGAATCCTGGTGTCCCATATGGTCCCCCGTGCCTGCCAGGAGCGATTTCTGACCAGATAGCCAGGAATAACCCCCTGAGCACTGCCAGGAGTGGCCCAAAAACCAAAAAAAAAAAATTATTTATGTGGTCCCCATCTTCCTGGCAGAAAAAAACACAGCTCCTCTACTATGCTGCAAAAGAAACTGATGGCCCTGACTCTTCAAGTAATCTGGTCCAGGTTGATACTGTTGGGACCGTCTCAGAATAGGTGGAGATAGATTCCTCTTTCTGCCCCAAAGCACAGCAGCCCATTGCCACACAAACACCCTTTGACAAAAACAGCCCAGCTCTGCATCATGACTTTATCAAACTGCCAAGCCACCAAATTTGTTTCAGATCTGTAGATCCTTTACTGCATAGCCACAGTTGGCCTTTTGATACCTCAAATTTTCATTGTATTGTCAACCCAGTAGGATCAGAGGGAATATAAATGAGGAGGTTACATAGAAATCTACCAAGCACAGAGAGCCTAAAACAGTAACACACAGAAGACCTAACTAACATTAAACACAGACCAGTAAATCCTTAGACACCAACTTTAGTAACACCATGGAGAGATATAATTATTTCAAATAACCCTTGTTGATTAAGTTTTTTCTGTTTTTGTTTTATTAATTTTTGGATCACACCCTGTGATGCTCTGGGGTTACTCCTGGCTATGTGCTCAGATATCGCTCCTGGTTTGGTCATATGGGATGATGGGGATTGAACCAAGGTCCATCCTAGATCGACCACATGCAAGGCAAACACCCTACCTCTGTACTATCTCTCTGGCCCCTTGTTAATTAAGGTGGGGTTTTTTTGTTTGTTTGTTTTGTTTTTTGACCACACCCTGTGATGCTCAGGGGTTACTCCTGGCTCTGCACTCAGAAATCGCTCCTGACAGGCACAGGAAACCATATGAGATGCCAGAATTCAAACCACCATCTGTCCTGGATCGGCTGCATGCAAGGCAAACACCCTATCGCTGTGTTCTCTGACCCTGTAGATTAAGTTTTAATAATTCTATTTGCCTTTGTGTTATAACAAACAATATGAAGTAAATTTGTTTGTACCTGCAATGAGGCAGGCTCTGGAGCTGGGTGCTAAATTAGGGACATTGGTAGAATGAAGGTCAAACTGGATTGGTGTTTGAACACTTAATGCTAGAAACTACGGTATTATGAAAAACTTACTGCTGGGGTGAGAGAACTTAATTGACTGAGGGGAACAGGTTTTGCCTGTAAGAGGCCCTGGTTCCAGTGGTCCTGAGTATTATAAGGAATAGTCCCAGGCAAAACCTAGACCCAGAACCAAAACTAAAACCAAATACAAATGTCTCACTATCAAGTCTGAAACGATAGCACAGAGGATAGGGCATTTACTTTGTATGCAGCTGACCCAGTTCAATCCCTGGCACCCCATATGGTCCCCCAAGCCTGCCAGGAGTGTTTTCTGAGTGCAGGGCCTGGAGTAACTCCAAAAAGTCACTCTCAAGTGAAGTGGGCAGGATGAGGGGAATGAGGGTGCAGGTGGACATGGAAAATGGAGGAATCATAGACCCTCAGGTGGAGAATGTAGTGCTGGAATATCATGCATGAAACCCTGCCATTATCAATATCATATCACCATGCTTAAAATTTAAAAACAATAAAAAGCTTTTATTAAGACAATATTCAATATGCCAAATTAAATTAAAAAATTAAAAGTCTCACTCCTGGGGCCCGGGAGACAGCATGGAGGTAAGGCATTTGCCTTTCATGCCCCATATGGTCCCCCGTGCCTGCCAGGAGCAATTTCTGAGCATGGAGCCAGGAGTAACCCCTGAGCACTGCCAGGTGTGACCCAAAAACCAAAAAAAAAAAAAAAAAAAAAAAAAAGTCTCACTCCTGGCATTTCCTATCATGTTTTGCCTCTAAGACTTTGAAACTTTTACTGTTTGCTCTGTTATTATTATTTTACTTACTTTATTTAAAGAACATGCATCACACAGTTGACATAGTTGACTAAAATACATTTTTCCAGATAAGTGACAACAAAATTTTTTCAAAAAATAGAAAGAAAAAATGTAAGAGAAGATAGAAAAAATAATAAAAAGAAATACAGCAACAAATAAACTTGTGAAAATTATTGTAACTCCAATGAGGTTATTGAGACATTGGAAGAAGGTTTAGTAATCCCTTGTTACTAGGTGACTATCATTATTTTATTTGTTTCCAGAACATTAAGTGACCTCAGCTACACATTGGTAGTGAGTTCTGAGGTAATAGCTCAGTAGCAGGGCATTTGCTTATACACAGCTAACCCAGTACCAACCCAGGTTCGATTTTCAGTTTCCCATATGGTCCCCAGAGCCTGCCAGAAGCGATTTCTGAGCTCAGAGCCAGAATTAACTCTTAAGCGCTGCTAGATGCTGCTCAAAAACCGGAATAAAAAATTATGGAAGGGCCGGCGAGGTGGCACTAGAGGTAAGGTGTCTGCCTTGCAAGCGCTAGCCAAGGAAGGACTGTGGTTCAATCCCCCGCATCCCAGATGGGCCCCCAAAGCCAGGGGCAATTTCTGAGCATTTAGCCAGAAGTAATCCCTGAGCATCAAACGGGGGTGGCCCGAAAAAACAACAACAAAAAAAAAAACATTATGGAGATGACAGCATCTTGTCTCACAGCCTCCTATGAGGCTGTACAGACCAGGAGTTTAAAGCACTATTAGTAATAGTGATTTTTGTGACTTTTATAGTGTTTGTTCTCTGCTTCCAGGTCTCTTGGAAGTAGAATGTGGGAGGAGGGTTTGCACTCACTCCCCAAAAGCCCTAGTGTCATCAACCAAAATACTGCATACCTGGAATTTAGTCAAATTCTCTGCAGAGAATTGCAGAGGAGTGGGAAAGCAGGAACATACACAAAGTGGCAATTATGGGTGGTGGACTCAGCAGGCATGGCTTCGGCAGGGCTGGGGCTTTGCCTGCCCTTCCCTCCCGAGATTGCCAGTTTTCAACTGCCTGGTTGGTGTACCCATGATTTTTCACAGCTTGATTTGCATCCCTTTCGAGAAAAGAGTAAGTCTATGGAGCTGACATATACAAACGTGGCAACAGGCTTGGTTCCTGCTATTATTTTAGTCCAAAGAGGGTCTTTTATGTTGCTGCCTTTTGTTTTGTTTTGTTTTGGGTCGCACCCAGCAGTGCTCAGTGCTCAGGGGTTACTCCTGACTCCATGCTCAGAAATTGCTCCTGGCAGGCACGGGGGACCATATGAGGCACCGGGATTCGAACTGATGGCCTTTTGCATGAAAGGCAAACGCCTTACCTTCATGCTATCTCCCGGGCCCCCTCCCTTTCTTTTTTTATTGGTTTGGTTTGGTTTTGGGTCACACCCAGAGGTACTCAGAGGTTACTTCTGGCTCTGCGCTCAGAAATTGCTCCTGGCAGGCACAGGGGACCATATGGGATACTGGGAAACTACTGTCTGTCTTGGATGGGCTGTGTGCAAGGCAAATGCCTTACCTCTGTGCTATCTCTCCAGCCAAAAGTTGCTGCCATGGTTCAGTAAGGGAAAACAAGCATTAGTTCTTCAGAGAATTCCAGGTAAGTCAAAACAGACAAACCACAAGCAAGAGCTTTCCATTCTGGGAGTGAGCTGGCAAGGGAAGTGAAACTGAAAGCAAATTTAAAGCACCAGAAAGATCTGCTTCCTTGCAGGCTGACCCAAGACAGACCTGAATGTCCCACATGGTTCCCCCAAGCCAGGAGTGGTTTCTTTTTCTTTTATTATTATTTTTTTAAATTTTTTTAAAATTTTAATTATGAGAACAAAGATGCAAAGAAAGAGGACAAGGGGGGCCGGGGAGATAGCATGGAGGTAAGGCGTTTGCCTTTCATGCAAAAGGCCATCGGTTCGAATCCCGGTGCCCCATATGGTCCCCCGTGCCTGCCAGGAGCAGTTTCTGAGCATGGAGCCAGGAGTAACCCCTGAGCACTGCATGGTGTGACCCAAAAACAAACAAAAAAAAACTTAAAAAAAAGGTCATCGGTTTGAATCCCCGTGCCTGCCAGGAGCAA
>PVKC010033626.1:0-13915 GCA_004027635.1 Crocidura indochinensis | reverse complement strand
AAAAAAAAAAAAAAAAAAAAAAAAAAAAAAAAAAAAAAAAAAAAAAAAAAAAAAAAAAAAAAAAAAAAAAAAAAAAAAAGAAACATTATTAAAATAATAAAACTTAATTAATTCTTTAGGAATTTATTCCTTGGTTTTAGATTATATGTTTATTGATCATTTACATGTCAATAAGCTCATGTACCATATATTTTAACCTCTAGATGGTTATTTCTTAAATGAGCAACATGGGCACTAAACACCACAGTACAGCTAGAGTAAAAACAATAAATTTTCCTAAATACTATGAATTATTTACTAGTGTCCTAATAAAGTCACTTCTGTCAAGTCAGACAATTCAGAAGAAAATCTCAATTTTTTACAAAAGCCTTTTTCAGGTTGTGAAATCTAACATTCAATTTCTCTTATCACCTTGTGTTTGACAAGCTTTAGATGACAGGTTAAATTATAATAATAATAATTTGACCACATCATGTACTTCATTGCTGAAATTAAAAAGCCTATTAGATAGTTTAGATATGAGAATAGGCCTCCTTGTTCTTATTTTCCTTTTGTATTCATTGCCTTATAAGGAGAAATCTTCAAGCATTTTATGCCATCAATTTTCCTTGAAGGGTAAGATTAAAAATATGCTAAGGAAAAACTCAAAATAAATAGAAAATAAAAACATAACCTCTAAGGCCCCATAAAATAGGAATGCTTGCCAGAGAGCTTCATTCTCTGGTCATATTAGGTTTCTTTCTAAACCTTATATGTCAGGCTTATTCTCATCCAGGAGACAAGCAGTTGCTGATCATTTGGCATTCCTGGTTTTAAAATCATATCATTAAGTCAAATACTGAGGAACACTATTTTACTGAGGTGTGTCTCACATTTTATGGAAAGCAGCTGCCAATCCACTTTTGTCGCATTTGTAGTCATTGTGTTTACTGACCAAGTAGCACTGATGTGGACTTGAAATGGACACTTTTGTTTATTCATTTTCTGGTTGTATCTTTTGAATTGCATTTGTGTTCTTTGTGCCCATAGGTCATTGTTCTTTCTGATGTATATTTATACTGTCAAAGAGTCCCTACTACCTAATAGGCTTAAAAAATATTTAATAAATAGCTAAATAATCTTCTCTAAGCAAACAACATTGAAGTTATCAATAATATAAAATGTCCCATTAAAGGAATTAGCAATAATACAGATTATTTTACATAATAATCTACATAAAAATAAATAACAATTAATTTAGCAATAAAATACTTTTGTAAGGGTTTGAGAGATAGTACTGTTAAAAGCTTGACTTGCACCCAGCTGAACAGGTTTGATTCTTGGCATCCCATGTTGACCTCAAACACCACTACGAGTCAGGAGATCCAGGAGAAACTACTGAGCACTCCTGGGTGTGACCTCCTGAAAACAACAAAATACCCTAATCTCCCCCAAATTCCTCTGGATTAGTATATTAAAGTATTTTCATAAGTAAAATAGTTTTCATTGTAAATTTATTCTGAGATTTTCTTCCTGCCAATAAACTATTGGAAATATACTTTAAAATTGTGTATGCACGTGCATGTTTGCTGTTTTAGTACTTGTTTTCTGATAAGATCAGTGTTTAATTTGGACATATGGGAGATTTTCATTTTGCATTCTGGTCATATTTAACCCTGACTTGTTTTGTTTGAAATTCTGAGAATGTTTTACACACATTTGTAAAAGAGAAATATTTGGCCTCTGATAAACAAATGACATGCATAATATAAACGACTGAAGAAGATTCTTTAGGATCCATGCAAGAGAGTTGCACATCTGCCTCCAGCTGGGTAGCTACTCAGAATTGAAATGACTCAACCTAATTTGGCCAAAGTAAGTAATTATTTTTGCTGTTGATCTGAAGGTCAGAGGTTACTCCCAGGAAATAAGGACAGGGCAATAAACTCTACTAACTAACAACAATGTAGATTTATGCAACTATCCTTTGAATAACAGCTTGCACATTAACATGGTACAAATGCATATAGATGAGAGATGAAATGTAAACAGTCTTGATTTGATACTAATTATAATTGGCTAAAAGTAAACTCATCTACTGGTTTACAAATCATCTTTGCCCCTTTGCCTGGCCTTACATTCTAACCCTAAATATGAAAACTATGTCATATGTTTACATAAAGTGTAACTATACAAATTATTGCTACCAATTAAATCTTTTTATTTTGCTCTTTCCCCATTAAATTTATTTTTATCAGAAATTATGATTTTGTATAACTTCCATGGGGTAATAATTATTAAACTTCTATGGATAAGAATTACTGTCCTTAAAAATTCATGAAAAATTTTAAAATTATAAGTTGTTAAAAATTTTCATGGAGGGGTCGGAGCAGTAGCACAGCAGTAAGGCGTTTTCCTTGCACACAGCCAAGGTGGTTCGAATCCTGGCATCCCATATTATCCCCTGAATCTGTCAGGAGTGACTTCTGAGTGCAGAGCCAGGAGTATATCCTGAGTGCAGCTGGTGTGACCCAAAAAGCAAAACAAAATTTTTTTTCATGGAGAATATTATTCCTTGCATATTCTTACTTTATTTTGATCTGGTTCCAAGTCAGTCCACAATAAAGGGTAGCTCTAAAATGAGATTCAGAGATTTTATCAAGAACCTACCTCACAGAGAGCATTTGTAAGCATATGCACACACACACACACACACACACTGACATCTGACATACATATACAATGCCGGACATATTGAAAAATAAGCATGATGATGAAGAGGCCATGGCAAAATATAGTACAAGGGCACTTATTTGCCTTTTATGCAGTCCACCTAGATTCAATCTACAGCATCCCATATGGTTCCTGAAATATCTGCAGAAGTAATTCCTGAGCACAGATCTAGGAGCAATACATTTATGTAACTTGGGGGTGTCCCCAAACAAAAATATGACTATAAAGTCACATGCAAGAGGAATATATTTAACTTTTAATACTATATTATATGCTAAAAGACTTCTGTTAATTTCAATGTGAATATTAGTGTTTGAATAGGGATGAGAGACAGAATGACAACATAAACTATGCAGTGCTTGAGTTAAAAATAGACTGTCCCTGGCTCTATGGTTATCAAGTACTACCAAGAGTTATCCCTCAGCACAAGAACAAGTACAAGAGTTATCCCTCAGCACAAGAACAACCTGAGTATAGTCAGGTCTGACCACCAAAATAAATATAATTAAAATCATAATAGTAAAAGGACACATAGATTTGAGCATATGCTTAATAGGGGTTTTGTCATTAAAATAATTTGAATGACTGCATTCATATTTTAATTTTTAATACCTAGGGAGTCTATTTTCTCTGATGCTTCTCTGGTGTTATGTATTTAAATTTTTTTTGCACAATAGCAAATATCCTCTTCTATATATTTTAATGGCTATATTTAGCCATCCAAGAAATAATAGCAATAGTATATGTTATTCATAGAGGTCTCTTTTTTTCTGATGTTGATCATAATATATTTTTTTAAACATCTCATTTCAAGAGTGCAGCCTTTCAAGCATCAATGCCCCCATTTCTCTCCTAGTCCACCTCATGCCTGTATTTGAGACAGGTATTGCACTTCTCTCACTCACTATCATTGCTTGATAGCTGTTAGTGTAGTTATTTTTATAACTGAACTCACCACTCTCTGTGGTAAGCTTTATATATCATAAGCTGGTCTTTCCAAATCTCATTTCTACTGTCTCTGCATATTATTACCATACTGCCTTTTATTTTTCTTAAATCCTGCAGATGAGTGAGACTATTCTGTATCTATCTCTATCCCTCCGACTTATTTCACTCAGCATAATAGTTTCCATGTCCATCCATGTATAAGAAAAAAAATTATGACTTCATTTGTCTGACAATTGCACAATATTGCATTATATATACATATATATACCATATATATGGTATATATACCATATTTTAAGCCACTCATCTGTTATTGGGCATCTGGGTTGTTTCTAGATTTCAGCTATATATTCTATATACCATAAGGTATATAGAAGAACTCATAGGTAAAAAAAGCCATGAAATTGAGACTAAAGGCATCTTCAAGGAGGAAATATCACTCTCCAAATAAATGGAAGAAAATAAAAAAAAACAAATGGGACTATATAAAGCTGAGAAGCTTCTGCATCTCAGAGGAAATATTGACTAGATTACAAAGGTCACCCTGAGAAAGGGAGAAACTAGTCAGCCAATACCCATCAGATAAAGGGCTAATATCTAAGATATACAAGGTATTGACAAGCTTAACAAGAAAAATCTAATCCCATCAGAAAATGGGGAGAGTAAATGAACACTTTGTAAAAGAAGAAACACAAATGGCAAAAAGGCTCATGAGAAAATGCTCCACATCACTAATCACCAGAAAGATGCAAATAACAACAGTGAGTTACTATCTCATGTCACAGAGACTGGCACACCTAACAAATAACAAGAATAATCAATGCGGGTTGGGGTGTGGGGAGAAATGTACTCTCATTCAACACTGATAGAAGTGCAGTCTAGTCCAGCCTTTATGGAAAATAATATTGAGATTCCTCAAAAAACTTGAAATTCAGCTCCCATATGATCCAGCTATTAAACTCTTAGGAATACACCCTAGGAACACAAAGACACATTAAAAGTGCCTTTTGGATTCTTCGGTTTTCCTCTACTAAGTTGCATTCGTTCATAAGACAGAAAGCTTGTGTGGTTGGAATTTCTGCTTGAGTGCTGGATTTCTGATCTCATTCTTGTACCTTTTCATTTTGTGGATTATTATCCTGAGACAATGTGTGCACCCAGACCCTTGTCTCTCCAGTGTACTGATGTTTGAACCAGATAACTCCATTCAATATCTCAAGATCCACAATATTCTAGAAGATAAATGTTTGTTTTATGCATATAGAAAAAAATCAGTAACCTTATTAATAAATTCAAGGGACCATATAGAATGCTGGGGATTAATCCTGGATCAGTGACATGCAAGAGCTGCACCTGTGTTCCTGCCCGATTCTTGGTTCCCTGTGTGCTACCTGAAGAAGACCCTAGCAAAAAGAAGGTTTCCAGGGCCTTACACAATGACTCTGCCCACAAAATTGGGGTGAACTCCTGCCTTTTGGGGGGCACAAAGAGGACACAATACAGAGTTGCACCTGTGTTTCCTGCCTAATTCCTGGTTACCCGCATGTGACAGCCAAAGAATGTCCCAGCAAAGAGAATGTCTCTAGGGCCCTAAACAAAATGTGGAGACAGAAGAGCATGGCAGTTGCACTTTGATGTATAGCCACACACATCTTTTAGCCCACAAACCCCTTCACAACTCATAGTAAAACCACACTACAAGTATGTCAATGGGGTTGCAATGCAGTACAATAGCATGCATAGAAAAGGAATATGGCAGCTTTAATGACCCCAAAAGTACCAATGACCTCTTAGCCTTTTAGATAAGGAGTTTAGAATAGAAATAAGAAGGATTTTCATATAACTCAAAGAAGCATAGATTGAGCTTAATAGACCAGAATGATAGAAATTAGAAAACTCCAACTGAAGTAACAGGACTTAAATGTCTGGTAGATAAAATAAAAAAAGTCAACGGATTGGGTAGAGTGATAGCACAGCAATAAGGTATTTGCCTTGCACACTGCCAACACAGTACAAACCCCAGTTTGAATCCCAGGATTTCATATGGTCCCTTGAGTCTGCCAGGAGCAAATTCTGAGCACAGTGCCAGAGTAACTCAGGCGCAGCCAGATGTGACCCCCCCCCAAAGCCAACAACAACAGAAAGTCAATGGAAAGTCAATAGAAAGCCTCTCCAACAGAGTAACTGGAGTTAATGACAGAAACAGTTATCTGGAAAAATGAGTTGCCAAACAATTCCATTTAACAGAAGATATTGGATAAAAAACTTTGAAGTAAATGCTCAAACAATCAAAAAATACTCAAAGAATGTGAACAGATAAAAATAGTAGTGTTTGATAAATTCAACATAAACAACATAAGAATCACTGGAGACCCAGAGACCCAGGAAGAAAATCCCCAGGAAGAATCAACAGTTAAGGACATCATTACAGAGAAACTACTACAGCTAAAGAATACATGCGACCAAATCCTCCATGCCTGAAGCTAAAAGAGACCAATGAAAATCACCCCAAGATACATTCTAGTCACAATGACAAATACCACAGATAGGGATACAATATTGAAGGCAGAAAGACCAAAAAGAGAAATTACATTAGAAGGAGCATCCTTAATATTTATAGCAAACTTGTCACAAGAAACTCTCAAAGCCAGAAGGCAGTGGTGTGATATAATGACAAAACTCAATGAAATGAATGTTTCACTTAGATACCACACCCAGACAGTCTCAAGTTTAGCTTCTAAGGAAGGAAGTATAGATGGCTTCATGGATAAACAACAGCTCAGAAACTTTGGAGACTCAAAACCATCCTTTAAAAGAAAAACTGAAAGACCTTCTTTAAGACAAGACAGACCAAAGACACATCAAACTTCTACACAAACTTCTACACTTCTACACGACACTGAATCCCATGACACTTATCTCTCTCAATGTCAATGGACTAACTTCAAAACTCCGTCCTCATACCTATATTTTTTGCAGCACTATTTATAATAGCCATACTCTGGAAACACCAAGATACCCTTTAACAGATAAATGGCTAAATAAATGGTGGTACATATACACAATAAATATTATGTAGCTGTCAGGAAAGATGAAGTCATGAATATTTTTCTATACATGGAAGCACATGGAATCTATTATGCTGAGTGAAATAATTCTGAGGAAGTGAGTGAGACACAGAATAGTATCACTCCTCTCTGGTTTTATTTAATTTTTATTTTGACCAAAGTGTATTAAAAATCTTTCAGAGTAACATTTTAGGAACATAGTGACATTTGAATCATGGGTATTCCCACCACCAATGTTCCTCCCTCCACCCCCTGCTTAAAGCATGCATTCCATATCCCCCTACTTTACTTCCCGGACTGCTAGTATACGTGTTCCCCTCTGTGTTTAGCTTGTTGTAGAATGTAGTTCTGTTGTCCTTGGCTTTGGGTTTGGTGTTTAAGTCTGATCATTTTTTTATCTACTTAATGTCTTGGTACCCTCTATTATTTCCCCCTCAAATTGTGAGGTGGAACAAATGGTTCAATTTATGTGGTTCTGTTTGAAGGAAAGAAAAAAAAATAAAATGGGGCAAAAATAAAAAAAATGGGAGGAGCCCTTCTGGGCTATAAATATCAATTTAAGAGAAGAAAGGGAAAAAGGAAAAAAAACATAACAACAATACAAAAAAATCAAACAAAAAACTCGAAAAGCACGACAGCAATAAAGACAGCAATAACCACAGTCCTGAAATACAAATAAAACAAAGAACAAAAAAACCCAAGAGGAGAAAAAAACAAACAACAATAGCAAAACCAAAAAAATTAATGGTACCTCATGACATTTGTTCAAGGTGGAAGGTGCCCCTGTATTGTAAAATGTATGCATTTTATCCCTAGTAGATAAGAGCTTGTTTCTATCCATAAAATTCCTTTTTTTAGTATGCCTTTGGAAGAAGAAATGGTGCTATAATAAATAGCTGGTGCATTTGGGGGTGAGATTGTCAGGCTCCATCATCTCTGACCCTAGTTTTGACCTGAGCTATTAATCCCAGGCAAGACTTTTTCTTTTTTTCTTTTCTTTTTTATTTTTTGGCCACACAAATCGTTACTCAGGGGTTATTCTTGGCTATATGCTCAGAAATAGCTTCTGAAAGTCACGGGGGACCATATGGGATGCCAGTATTCGAACCAACCACCTTAGGTCCTGGATCAACTGCTTGCAAGGCAAAAACTGCTGTGCTATTTCTTCGGCCCAATTGATTGATTGTTGGGTCACACTTGGCGGTGCTCAGGGATTCTATCTGCTCAGAAATAGCTCCTGGCAGGTACCGGGGACCATATGGGACACCAGGATTCAAACCAACCACCTTAGGTCCTGGATTGGCTGTTTGCAAGGCAAATGCCGCTGTGCTATCTCTCAGGCCCCACAAGACTTTTCTTGTAGGTTTGTATAAAGCAGAACCAAAACAGATGGAATTAAAGAAAAGAAAACAGATACAACATATATATATATATGCATGTATGTATATACATATATATACTCACATATATATAAAGGAAAAATAAATAAAATTAAGTTTAAAAAATTAAAGAAACAAAGTGATGCAGGAGACTACCTTACATTTACATTTACAGGATAAGAGGTAGTATTATATAGGTCTTAAACTTATAAAGTACTATCTGCTTCCCCGCTTTCTTTTGAGATATTCTTGTGGGTGGGTGGGATCCAGGGCACATTTTTATCACACACTCTGGTCTTGTTGAGATTGAGAAATGATTTGCAACAGAAAGGGCTTGGGTAGAGTTCTTGCACTGGGGATTCTTCTGGAGCTGAGTTCAATATCAAAAAACAGTCCACATTTGGGGAGGTTGAGGAGGACCACAGAACATGAGTCAGCAGGAGTGTTGATTGTAGTTTCTTGCCAGGGGGCGAGATTTGGGCTGAGAGGGTGTCCCTTCACTTGGGAGCAAGGTGATGGTTTATTGGGGCAGGAGGTTGGTCTTGATACTTAGTGGGTTGAGAACTAAGGGTAATGAGCATTAATAAGGCAGGATATCTGAATGGAGCTGTGGGGTGAAGGGATAGTAGGATTTCTGAAGGGGGTTAAGGAAGGATAATATGTAGGAGGAGCTATATACACTACAAGCATAGATTGTTTGCAATTTAGGTTTGACTCTCATGGAGAAGTCCTCTCTCTATGTATTCATGCCCACATAAAGGCATATAATAGTGATCTATTCTTAAGATCCTATTAGAGGTCTACCTCTAATAGGATGGGTCTGAGCTCTTAAGGACTGGTTGAATTAAAATAAATAATTATCTTAGGTATAGCTTATGAAAAAGAGGAAGGGAGAGCAAAATATAAGAGAGAACAGAAAAATAAGTAAATATAGTAAAAATAAGGTAAAAATTAATAAATCAACTAAGATCAGTGCTTCGGATTTTCCCTGTTTCTAGTCATATCTTCAGTGATGGGATTGGGCCTTCCTAAAAGAAGGTTTCAGTGTTAGATAATGGCTGAAGCAGTTTAGGATACACATAGGTTTCGAGCCTCAAGTACTAAATAATGTGTTAATGAGGACTACTTAAGGAGGTAGCTACCCTATGCACTATTGTCTGCTGCATATTATGTATCGGAATTCCTTTCCTACAGAGAAAGTAACAGTGTGGTTTTTATTTGACATAGATTGAGTTGATTGTGATGAGGAAGAAAAGGTAGAAGAAGAAAGGAGAGAAAGAAGTAAGCAGTGAGATGAGAGAAGAAAAGAGAGAGAAAGGAAATGTTAATTTGCTCAGATGCATATAATGCATAGGTCCTGCAATATAAGTCTGTGGTTCGCAGTTGACTGTTTCAGTGGGCTGAATGGTCATATGCTTCAGGTCCTATTATAGACCATAAACCAGAGAAAATTGATATCATTTTTATGGACTTATAACAATCAGTTATAAAATTTGTGTGGAACCACAAAAGACCCAGGTACATACTGAAAAACAAGAAGCTGGGTGGCATCTCTTTACCTAACCTGAAGCTTTGCTATTGTGTCATAGTGATCAAAACAGCATAGTACTGTAACACAGACAGAGTCTCAGACCAGTGGGTTAGAACAGAATACCCAGAGATAAACTCCCAAATATACAGTCAACTAATATTTTACAAAAGAGCCAAGAATTTGAAATGGGACAAAGACAGTCTCTTTAAAAATGGTGTTAGAACAACTAAATAGCCACCTGTAATAAATTAAAAATTAAAAATTGATCCAAACTCACACATTACACAAAAGACAAAGCAAAATGTTTGTCAGTCTTTTTAATTCTTTTGAAAAAACCAACTCCTGTTCTCATTGTTTTTTTATATTGTTTTCTTAGTTTCTATGTTGTTTGTTGCTGCTCTGGTTTTTATTATTTCTCATCTTCAGGTTGCATTTAGATGTTTTTGCTGATGTTTTTACAGCTTCTTAAGGTATCCCTTTAGATTGTTGATTTTGTCATTCTCCTCTTTCCAGACATAGGCCTGTATTGCTATGAGTTTCCCCCTAATGGCTGCTTTAATTCCTCCCATCATTTCGAAAATTTGTCTCTTTATTATCGTTTTTCGCAAGGAAACTTTTTATTTCTGCCTCTTTGATCCAGCTGTCATTGAGCAACATGTTGTTTAATTATCAGGCATTGGATTTTTCTCCATAGCTTCTTTTTTATAGCCAATCTTGATCTCTACTGCATAGTGCTCTGATAGGTTACTTCTAATAATCTTTATATTTGTGACGTTGTTCAAGTTAGATTTATATCCTAAGGCATGGTCTATTCTGTAGAAGGTGCCATGAGCACTTGAGAAGAATGTGTATTCTGCTTTCCAGTGGTGGGGGCCCTATATAATCCATTAGCCTAGTTCTTCTAATTTCTCGTGTAGGGCTCTTATTTCTTTGCTAGTTATCTTTCTGGGGTATCTGTACAGTAATGATATTGGACTGTTAAAATCTCCTACTGCTATCACATTACCTTCCATATGTTTCTCCCGGTTTGCGAGCAAATGCCTTACATATTTTGCTTTAAGGATTTTATCTTTCTCTTTGTTTTTTGGGGGGGTATTTTTTGTCCCCCAATTCACAATACAGACCAGGCAAAAGGCCTGGCTTGAGGTGCAAATGGGGTGCATTTACTGTACCTCTTCTTTCTATACAGTCAGTGTAAAGAACAGAGCCTGTCGTAAGAATTGAGAGGCCTTATCTTTTCTTTTCTTTTGGTTTATATATGTATGT
This sequence comes from Crocidura indochinensis, assembly GCA_004027635.1. Taxonomy (NCBI): domain Eukaryota; kingdom Metazoa; phylum Chordata; class Mammalia; order Eulipotyphla; family Soricidae; genus Crocidura; species Crocidura indochinensis. The sequence continues at coordinate 3,011 of PVKC010033626.1, read as the reverse complement.
ATATACACACAAAATAAATCTTTCACCAATGCAACATTCCCATGACCAATATCCCAAGTGCCCTTTCTCCCCACTCTACACAGGCCTGTACTCTAGACAGGCTTTCTACTTCCCTCATTCAGTCAGATTTTGTTATGATAGTTCTCAGTATAATTATTTCTGAAACTACACTAAATGATCCCTGTGGTGAGCTTCATGTCAGGAACTGGACCCTCCAGTCCTCTATTTTGTCTCTGAGATTCGTTACACAAATGTTTTTCATTTTTCTCAAAACCCATAAATGAGTAGATCCATTCTGTGTTTATCTCTCTCCCTCTGACTTATTACACTCAACATAATGGATTCCATATACATTCATGTATAGGAAAATTTCATGACTTCATCTCTTCTGATGGCTGCATAATATTGCATTGTGTATATGTATCATAGTTTCTTTAACCATTCATCTATTGAGGGGCATCTAGGATGTTTCCAGAGTCTGGCTATTGTAAACAACGCTGCAAATGAATATAGGTGTGAGAAAGGGATTTTTGTATTGTATTTTTGTGTTCCTAGGTTATATCCCTAGCAGTGGTATAGCTGGATCATATGGGAGCTCAACTTTCAGCTTTTGAAGAAATCTCCATATCGCTTTCCACAAAGGTTGGACAAGATGGCATCCCACCAGCAGTTAATAAGAGTTCCTTTTTCTCCACATCCCCACCAGCACTGCATGTTCTCATTCTTTTTGATGTACACCAAATCGATGACTTGAGATGGTACCTCACAGTTGTTTTGATTTGCAACTCTCTGATGATTAGTGATGTGGAGCATTTCTTCATGTGCCTTTTAGCCATTTGTATTTCTTTTTTGTCAAAGTGTCTGTTCATTTCTTTTCCCCATTTTTTGATGGGGTTAGATGTTTTTTTTTTCTTGTAAAGTTCTGTCAGTGTTTATATATTTTGGATAGTAACCCCTTATCTGATGGGTATTGGGTGAATAGTTTCTCCCACTCAGTGGGTGGCTCTTGTATTCTGGGCACTATTTCCTTTGAGGTGCAGAAGTTTCTCAGCTTAATATAGTCCCATCTATTTATTTTTGCTTTCAATTTTTTGGAGAGTACTGTTTCCTCTTTAAAGATACGTTTAGTCTCAATGTCATGGAGTGTTACATGTTGTTCTATATACTTTATGGTTTCAGGTCTGATATCTTGGTCTTTAATCCATTTGGATTTTACCTTTGTACATGATGTTAACTGAGGTCTAAGTTCACTTTTTACAAGTGGCTAGTCAATTGTGCCAACACCACTTATTGAAGAGGCCCTCACTGTTCCATTTAGGATTTTTTGCACCTTTATCAAAAATTAGGTAACTGTATTTTTGGGGAACATTCTCTGAATACTCAAGCCAGATCCACTGATCTGAGGGTCTGTCTTTATTCCAATACCATGGTGTTTTGATAACTATTTGGGTTTATTTTTGTTTGTTTTTCCTTTTGCCATTTGGATTTTTATATGTCTTGGTGTTGGTTTATTAGGATTTATTTTATTGGGGACTCTTTTCCACTCCTGGATGCACAGGAGCCTCTTTCCAGGGGGCGGGAAATTTTCTACTATTATATCCTTAACCAGTTGTTCTCTTCCTTTCCCTAATTATTTCCCTTCAGGAATTCCTACAATCTGTAGATTATTTCTTCTGTCTTTTCTTCCAATGTTTTACCTTTATTTTCTTATTGGCTTCTTTGTCATTTTTATTTTGTATTTTTTCTTCAAGTACTTCTATGTGAATCTCCAATTGTGTAAGTCTGCTACAATAGCTTGCTAAGACATTTTTTATTTCCTTTAATTCCATATGTATGAATTTTCTCATCTTCTGTAAAAGTCTTTCTTTGAGTTGGATGATTTGTTTGTCTATGGATTACTTGAATTCACTGGCTAGTGATTCCATGATATCTTTTACCATGGCCAGCAATGCTGCTTTTAGAGACCATGGTTTTTGGTTATCTTGGAAAATGCTAGAATTTCTCTCCATATCCCCAGTTGTTAGTGTATTCCTTTAGTTTATCCATATTTCTTTGCATTTGGTGGTTTGGGTTGGAGTAACTGAGCTCCACAATTCTGGTCAGTCTGGGTTAACCACACCTCCCTCTCTACTTGACAGATGGTGTGGTTCAGCTCCTAGCAGCAATGACTGAGCGCCATAGGTCTGGTTAGCCTGGGTCAACTGCTCCTCCCCCTCTACCTGGCTGAAGGTGTGGTTCAGCCCCAAGCCACAATGACTCAGCTTCACAGGTCTGCTCAACTATGGGTTTTAAGAAAAATAGAATAAAAATAAAATAAAAATAAAATAATTTCTAGAGATGAGGGCTGGAAGGACTGTTTCACCATATGAAGCTTACCACAAAGCATTGTGAGTTCAGATAGAGAAATAACTGCACTGAGGACTATCATGACAATGTCAATATGTGAGGGAAGAAGAAAACCTGTCTCAAATGCAATTGCCAGGGCCGGGGGAGGGGAGGAAGATTGGGACATTGTAATGGGAATATTGCTCTGGTAAAGGGAGGGCCTTCTTTTATGTATTTTTGGATAATATTTTATTTAATCACCTTGTTTTTTTTATTTTAACACTTGATTGCATACATAATTGTGTTTGGGTTTCAGTCATGTATAGAACACCACCCATCACCAGTGCAACGTTCCCATCACCATTGTCCCAAATCTCCCTCCTCCCCAACCACCCTCCCCCTGTACTCTAGAGAGGCTCTCCATTTCCCTCATAGGTTCTCAATTTTTAGGACAGTTCAAAATGTAGTTATTTCTCTAACTAAGCTCACCACTTTTTGTGGTGAGCTTTCTGGGGTGAGCTGGAACTTCCAGCTCTTTTCTCTTTCGTGTCTGAAAATTATTATTATTATTGCAGGAATGTCTTTCATTTTCCTTAAAACCCATAGATGAGTGATACCATTCTGAGTTTTTTTCTCTCTCTCTGACTTATTTCACTGAGCATGATAGATTCCATGTACATCCATGT
>PVKC010033625.1:0-13918 GCA_004027635.1 Crocidura indochinensis | reverse complement strand
GCCCCTGCAATGTGGACTCGGGAGAAAGCAGAAATGAAAGTTCACACACTGCAGGCTTTTGACATGGGGAAACCTGGGAGGAGGCATGGGCTGGGATTCTGCTTTGGCCTGAGTTCAGTCTTTCTCCAGAAAGGGCCCAAGGGTCACACTAGCCATTTTGAAGTTCTGCATAGGTCGTTTGGTGCAGGGGGTCATCCAAGGCTACCCCCCAATGGCTTTGAGAGTACATGAGGTGCAGAAGATGGAACGCAGGGCCTCTTATGCAAGACTGTGCTCCAGCCATTTCATTTCTCTCTCTCTCTCTCTGAGAGAAGAACCCACACCTGAAGATGATCTGGGATAAGTCTCCATTCTGTTCAGGGATCACCAGGATGTGGATCAGAGGACTATATAGGGCACTAGGGTTTGAACCTCATTCCATACTCCATTCACAGTCCCCCTATATCCAACCTCCCTTTCTCCCCTGACACAGCTACTGCGCTATTCTGGCATAGCTGGGCCTCTTTCAGACGGGGACTCCTCTATATATGGAGGAGTATACACATCCTGTATAATTCCAGTTTGAGGGTTTCTCAATGGTGACACTTTGGAGACTCTGAGAGTGAGAGTCAAGAAACATCTTCCTTTATTCATTTAGTTTTGGGGCACCCCTGGTGGAACACTGTGCTCAGCAGAACTATGTGGTGCCAGAAATCAAACCCAAGTTGAACATGTGCAAGTCAACTCTACTTCGTTCCCACATCTTATGACTACACCCCCTGTTTCTTCCTCCCTCCTTCCTTCTCTTTCTCTCTACCTCTCTTCTATTTTTAATGGAATGGCTACAGTGCTTCTACTTGCAGTGCTCATAATTGACACTGACAGTTTTTAGATTTGAATGTTGTGCAGGGAATTTATACCAGGGTCTGAGGTAGTAAAGGATAAGGCTTCTAATCCCTGTCCTCTCTACAGAATTCATCCTTTATTGAATTGAAACCCAACTACAATCATGTTTGTAATTATAGTGCTTAAATAAAGATTTTATTAAAAAATAAATCCATAAAATTTGCTTATGGAGATTATTATGCTGATTGAAATGAGTCAGAGGGAAAGAGTTAAACAATGATATCACTTATTAGTCAGGTATAAGAAAAATGATAGGCCCGGAGAGATAGCACAGTGGCGTTTGCCTTGCAAGCAGCCAATCCAGGACAAAAGGTGGTTGGTTCAAATCCCGGTGTCCCATATGGTCCCCCATGTCTGCCAGGAGCTATTTCTGAGCAGACAGCCAGGAGTACCCCCTGAGCACCGCCAGGTGTGACCCAAAAACCAAAAAAAGAAAAAGAAAAAGAAAAATGATAGTATGGTAATAATATCCAGAGACAGTAGAGATAAGGCTAGGAGGACAAGTCCATGGTAGGAAGTTTGTCAGAAAGAGTGTTTAATGCAGTTAGGATAGTGTAAGGTCCATCGTGACAATGATAGTTGGAACTGATCATTTTAGACAATAATTGTGTGCTGAAAGGGACAAAGTAATATGCATGGTACCCCTTCATTAACAAGAGTACCATTACAAAGGAAAGAGAGGCCAACACAAAGGAAGAAATAACATGTCTGCTCTGGACACAGGATGGTGGGAGGGAAACTAGAACATTGATGATGGGAAATGTGCACTGATGAAGAGTGGTGTATGTTCTATGACTGAAACTTAACCATGAATGAGTTTGTCACCACAGTAATTAAAGTAATTATATTAAAATAAAGAAAGAAGTAAATATAATAAAAATATATGCCGAGTGTTGAGAAAAGCAGGGCAAACAGGAAATCGGAAGTTGATATCTAAGAGACCTGAGAAGAACAGCACTATGCCTGCTCTGCCTCTGCATTTCCTTCAAATAACAGCCTTTGAGACACACCACGAGAAAAGTGTTTGTCTGATACACTGAAGGATTTGAGTGTTTCTATGGTTCTAACGCATAGTCCAGTCACTGAAGGATTTGTGTTGCTCATGGAAGACCCAGGTTAGTCCGTGGTACCAGTTATGGTCCCCAAAGCACCGCATCACCCAGAAAATTCCCTGAGCTTAGAGGCAGGAGTTAACTCTGAGTACCTCTGGTGCTATTATAAAAATCACAAAACGTGACACTAATTTTCATAAGAATTGTGCTATTCAGCAATAAACCTTGATATCAAATTTGCCAGCATGATTCTCTTTTTATTATATCTTTTTTGGGGGGGGTCACACCCAACAGCGCTCAGGGTTTACTCCTGGCTCTATGCTCAGAAATCACTCCTGGTAGGCTCAGGGGACCATATGGGATGCCAGAATTCAAACCAATGACCTTCTGCATGAAAGGCAAACGCCTTACCTCCATGCTATCTCTCTGGCCCCATTTGCCATCATGATTCTCTTAATGATGATAGATTTATTTATTTGTTTATTGGTTTCAGTTATTTGTGGTAAATCACTGTCTAATTCAATTACATGAAAGATTTCATATTATATTTACACCTTTGTTTTACTGGTCACTTTAGGTCCATGCTCAGGGATTCACTCTGGAAGGGATGGGGGATGGAGGGGTCCATCTGGGACTCCAGAGCTTGATCCCAGGTCAGTAACAGGCCAATCCCCCATTGTATTATCACTCTGGAACCTACATTTTAATAATGCACTGTCATTGTTTACTATACAATTGCACACTACATGGTAACAGAAATTTTCTACTTAATTTTTTATTTAAAAATGTGATTTGGGACCTGAATACAATGGGAAGGGCATTTGCCTTGCATGCAGCCTACCCAGTTTTGATTTGTGGCTTCTCAAATGGTCCACTGAGTCAATCAGGATTAATTTCTGAGCACAGAGTCAAGAGTAACCCCTGAGTACCACCAATTGTGTCCCCACATCAAAATAAATAAATAAAAATTAAAAAAGAAGCATCCTCAGGGCTGCTCAGACTTAAAGGTGGAATTGAGGGTGTAGGGGTGTCTGAGTCATCAGCTCACACAGGGAGCTTGAGTAATGGGAGATAGAGTGAGCAGAGAGGTCCAAAGAACCAGATCCTCAGGGTTGAAAATGGGGGGGGGCGCTGAAACACAGAACTAAGAGAGTGAAACCCAGGTGCAAGAGTCATTCCCCTCTTTTCTAGACACCCAACTGCATCCCAGGGCCTCTCATTGAGGGGCCAAGTTTTGACCCTCTGGAGCACTTTCAACGGAGCCATTGATGGTTGCAGGTGCATTAGAGCTTTGTTTCCTCCTTGAGCAAGATAAGTTGGAATCAACGGGACTGAAGTCCACTCCCTGATGGCCCTAAAGGTCCGTGAATGTCCCGTCATTTGTCCCCCAAACCTCACCGAGGCCTCCACCAGTATTTGGCAGTGCTCTGGGATCCATTAGGGGTCCCTGGCTCTAACTTCTTTGGGGGTTCCTGCTTCCACCTCGCAATAGGACATGTGGAACTCCAGGTGTGCTGCAGCCGGGTGGTGGTGCTGAACATGCACTTTCAACCAAAGAACGTGCCTGAGGCCTGCCCTGGCCACTCCTGACACCTGCTTGACTGGGCTTCATGAATCCTGCCTTGGTGGCCGGGCGGTGGTGCTGGAGGTAAGGTGCCTGCCTTGCCAGTGCTAACCTAGGATGGATTGTGATTCGATCCCCTGGTTCCCCATATCGTCCCCCGTGCCTGCCAGGAGCGACTTCTGAGTGAATAGCCAGGAGTAACCCCTGAGCGTCACAGGGTGTGCCACCCCCCCCCAAAAAAAAACAAAAGAAAAAAGAATAAAAAGAAACTTGCCTTGGTGAAGGTGTTGGACATTGAATGACTGAAAGTCAGTCAGGGACAACTCTGTGTCTCTATGTCACACATGTCGATTAAATTAAAGAGTTTATTTCACTGAAAATGCAAAAATGAAAAATTGGGAAAGAAAAAAAGTGTCTGGAGCAGGGAGGGAGAATGAGGGGCAGTCCAAAGAGAAAGCCCCCAGGAGGGAGATCACCATGCTTGGTGTCAATGCCACAATCCAGTTCCTCCTCTACAAGAATATCTTCACAATGCCAAGATCCTTGAGTGTTGTTGTGAGTTGTCTGTAGCTCAAAGAAAGGGGAATGGAGATCCAGGATAGGGGCTCGGTGATCAATGCTGGATGCAGGGGACTTGCCCTGCTCAGCATCATCTCCATCACCAGCGCTGCCATCATGGGCCACTAGGGTGCGCCCTGGCAGAGGCTTCAGCAGAGACACTTGCTCCCTTGTGGGTCCTGATCTCTGAGTACTCGGTGCTCCCAGTGACCATGGGTTGCTGAGACTCCTTGGGCTTCCTTCCCTGGAAACTGAAGCTGATGTAGTGGAGCTCCTGTGAGTCCTCTGAGGCAGGAGCCGACTAGTTTGGGGGAGTGTTTAGACAATGCTTTTGCCTAAGTTTTTTTGGGGGTAGTGAGAGAGGCAGGGGCATAAGGAGTCAGAGGAGATGGGAAGGTGCCTAGTACCCCTGAAGGATTCAGGAGTCATTTGTTCCCTCATCTCCCTGTTACATGCAAGCTTTCCTCTAATTCAGCTCCTTCCTTTAGATCACAGCCACTGATGGACCCATTTTTTCCCTCCTCAAAGCTAGCATGTGACTGACACTCACAGGATTCTAACTTAACACGTAGGGGAAATAGAGGCAGAAGAGAGGGTTGTGACTTGCTTATGCTGTTCGTCCAAGAATCAAGGACCACCATTGATAATAGGATCTGAATGAGGGGAAAGTGGCCAGCAGGGACAAGGCTGTGAGGCCTGACCAGTATCAGACACTCTGATGACAGGATGAGTGACTTAAAGCAAAGCACTGGGTACATTTTTGCTCTGAAGTAATACAGAAGCTGGAGTAGAGATAGCAATTTTGATCCTAGGACTCACAAAGCAAATATAGTCAAGTGCTTGCATAAACATGGTCCCCTGATATGATGCAAAAATGTTCCCCATCCTCTCTTCACTTGATGCATCATCACCCACATCATCCTATAAGAAAGTTTATTGTGGTACTGGAGTGATAGTACAGCTGATATAAATTTGATCCATGGTATCCCAGGTGATCCTCTAATCTTGGCAGAAGTGATTCCTGTATGCATAACAGGAATAACTCCACCACTACCACCAACAACAAAATAAAGAAATAAAACAATGCTCTTTACCTTCAAAAGAAAGAAATGTTTTTTGAAAACAATATCAGCTTTCAAGTAGTAGTTTTAAAAATAGGAGGTGGGCAGAAAATAGCACAATTTGTAGATCATTTCCCTTGTACACAATTAACAAATTAACATGGGTTCAATACCCAGCATCCCGATGGTCTCCCAAAATTGCCAAGAGTAACTCTATAGCTCTGCAGGGCGTGATCCAAAAAAAAATAAAAAAAATAACTGAAAGCACAGCAGAGAAGGCATTAACCTAGCAGGTGGTCAACCCAGGGTCAATCTTTGGGATCCCAGATAGTTTTCTCAGAGCCCTACATGGAGTGATCCCTGAACACCAAGCCAAAAATCATCTTGAGCACTGTTAAGTGTGGTCCAAACTTTACCACTCTCCAACCCCTAAGGAGTAAAGAGACTTGGGACTTAAAATTAGTCTCATGGAGGCAATATATGCATCCAAATAGAAAAAAATAATAATTTGGAAAGAGATAAATGTCTGCACCACACATAAGCACAACAAAATGTGATGGTGACGCACCTAGCTAGAGCCCTTACTGTGGGCAAAAGGGGAAATTCATTCATGCATTCGTTTACTTGTGTATATGAAAAAAGAAACAGGGAAGGAGACAAGATGCAACTTAGTTGAGAAATTACATAAGGTATCATGTTCATTTATTTCACTCACGCTCCTGTGCTAAAAACATTAGATGTCATTATTACACCCTTAGATGAAAAAAGTGACAGAACTAGCCCAATAAAGGGCCCTCCATTCAGGTCATTTTGAGGACAATGGACGTTTGCAACATGAGGTTAAATTGTCACAAGTATTTATAGCCAAGGGCTGGAGGGAGAATTAACACACAGTTACAGTATTAACAAATAGTTAAATCCAAAAAGCCAGGGCAGAACATGCTCCAAGGATGTTCTATTTCCAGAAGAAGAAACAGAGAGGTGAATTAATGAGTGAAAGATCACACAATTCAGATCACATACCAGACTCTCTCCAGGCTGAGAATCAGTGAGTCAAACTTCAGGGATGATGAAGCTTCTTCCTTTCCTTCCCTCTCTCCATAGAGACAGCATTTGGGAAAGTAGATCAGACTGATAGGAGAGCAGCAAGGGAGTGTGCCTGGCCCACAGTAGATCTGTGTTTATGCCAGGCATTCCATAGGGTCCCCCATGCCAGCCAGGAGTGATTCCTGAGTACAGAGTCATGAGTAAGAGTAGTAAACACTGAGTACAACTGGTGTGGGCCCAAAACAAAATAAATAATAATAATAATAACAGTAACAATAAAAGAGTAGAAAGAAGAGGGAGGAAAGAACATAAAAAATGTCCGTGATATGGAGCCTAGAAGTAGAAAGTTTGCACATTTCAATCATAGTAGTTTCCAAGTGCAATAAAGAGGAAATAAGAAGAAGAAATATTTAAACAAAAAAATTTCCACGGGGCCCGGAGATAGCATGGAGGTAAGGCGTTTGCCTTTCATGCAAAAGGTCATCGGTTCAAATCCTGGTGCCCCATAAGGTCCCCCGTGCATGCCAGGAGCAATTTCTGATCATGCAGCCAAGAAGAACCCCTGAGCACTGCCGGGTGTGACCAAAAAAACAAAAAATAAAAAACAAAACAAAACAAAAAGTTGGATGATTTGTTCATGTATAGATTTCTTGTACTCACTGGTAGTGATTCATTCATTTTTTTTCCTTGACTTGCATTTCGTTTCTCATGGCTGCTTTTAGATCTTCATCGATTGGGTCTGTGCATTTTGGTGGACTTGGAAACTTGTTAGGGTTTCACTCCATATTCCCTGATGTTAGAGTCTTCCTTAGTTTACCCATATTACTTCACATTTATTGGTGTGGCTTGGTTTGCAGTGCCTTCCAATTTTAGCCCGTTTTTGCCAGCTAGGTCCTTAGCCTGGAGTGCGACTCTAGGTGGGGCCCTTGCCTAAGCTCGCTGAGGTTTGGCCCCTTTTACGTCCTCCAGTGGAGCCTGGTCAATTATCCTCTCCCTCTTCCTGCCAGCCAGTGCAGTTCTGCTCCTGGACACAATGGTAGAGGGAGCTGTTGAGTCTAACTCCCTAGCCCCCTCCCCTACCTGGCAGTCAGTGATGCTTTGCCCCCTCCAGGCTTCAATGGACAACTTTCTTTAGTCCGAAAACTTTCTTAGGCCCCTGGGGGTCCATACTCCACTTCGGGGTCAGGGTGGCGGCTATCTTAGTATGCCCAAAGGTTCCAGATGGAGAGGCATGTACTTGTGGTCGTGGGAGGGGAGTAGTCCCAAGTTCACCACCGTTATACAAGTCCAGAGGTGTCTCAGAGGCACAGAATGACAAAGGTGAGCACATATAGAGGAGGAGGAGGGAGGGAGGGTGTCCAACTCTCACCATCTGTCCACTGGTCCCTGGGGCAAAGGGCCACTTTATTATTTTTCTTTCTATATCTTTCTGTCTTTCTTTCCATTTACTTTCTTTCTTTCTTTCTTTTTTCTTCTTTCTTTCTTTCTTCTTCTTTCATTTTTATATTTTATTTTAACAACTTGATTACATACATAATTGTGTTTGGGTTTCAATCCTGTAAAGAACACAACCCATCACCAGTGCAACGTTCCCATCACTATTGTCTCAAATCTCCCTCCACGCCACCCACTCCCAGCCTGTACTGTAGACAGGCTCTCCATTTCCCTCATACATTCTCATTATTAGGACAATTCAAGAAGTAGTTATTTCTCTAACTAAACTCATCACTCTTTGTGGTGAGCTTCATGAGGTGACCTGGAACTTCCAGCTCTTTTCTCTCTTGTGCATGAAAATTATTATTATTGCATTAATGTCTTTCATTTTTCTTAAAACCCATAGTTGAGTGATACCATTCTGTGTTTTTCTCTCTCTCTCTGACTTCTTTCACTCAACATGATAGATTCCATGTACATCCATGTGTAGGAAAATTTCATGACTTCATCTCTTCTGACAGCTGCATAATATTCCATTGTGTATATGCACCACAGTTTCTTTAGTCATTTATCTGTTGAAGGGCATCTAGATCCTTGCCAGAGTCTTGCTATGGTAAACAGTGCTGCAATGAATATAGATGTAAGGAAGGGATTTTTGTATTGTATTTTTGTGTTCCTAGAGTATAATCCTAGGAGTGGTATAGCTAGATCATATGGGAGCTCAATTTCCAGTTTCTGGAGGAATCTCCATATCGCTTTCCATAAAGGTAGAACTACACGGCATTCCCACTAACAGTGGATAAGAGTTCCTTTCTCTCCACATCCCCGCCAACACTGTTTGTTCTCGTTATTTGTGATGTGTGCCATTCTCTGTGATGTGAGGTGGTACCTCATAGTTGTTTTGATTTGCATCTCCCTGATGATTAGTGATGTGGAGCATTTTTTCATGTGTCTTTTGGCGATTTGTATTTTCTTCTTTGTCAAAGTATCTGTCCATTTCTTCTCCCCATTTTTTGATGGGTCTAGATGTTTTATCTTGTAAAGTTCTGTCAGTGCCTTGTATATTTTGGAAATTAGCCCCTTATCTAATGGGTATTGGGTGAATTGTTTCTCCCACTCAGTGGGAGGCTCTTGTATCCTGGGCGCTATTTCCTTTGAGGTGCAGAAGCTTCCCAGCTTAATATACTCCCATCTGTTAATATCTGCTTTCACCTGCTTGGAGAGTGCATTTTCCTCCTTGAATATGCTTGTAGTCTCAATGTCCTGGAATGTTTTGCCTAAGTGTTGTTCTATGCCTTTTATGGTTTCAGGTCTGATATTAAGGTCTTTCATCCATTTGAATTTCATCTTCGTACATGATGTTAGCTGGGGGTCTAAGATCAATTTTTTCAAGTGGCTAGCCAGTTGTGCCAACACCACTTGTTGAAGAGGCTTTCTTTGCTCCATTTAGGATTTCTTGCTCCTTTATCAAAAATTACGTGACTGTATGTGCGGGGAACACTTTCTGAATATTCAAGCCTATTCCACTGATCTGAGAGCCTGTCCTTATTCCAATACCATGCTGTTTTGATAACTACTGCTTTGTAGTAAAGTTTGAAATTGGGGAAAGTAATTCCTCCCATGTTCTTTTTCCAAATGATTGCTTTCGCTATTCTAGGGTGTTTATTGTTCCAAATGAATTTCAAAATTGCCTGATCCACTTCTTTGAAGAATGTCGTGGGGATCTTTAGAGGGATCACATTAAATCTGGATAATGCCTTGGGTACTATTGCCATTTTGATGATGTTAATCCTCCCAATCCATGAACAGGGTATGTGTTTCCATTTCCACGTATCCTCTCTTATTTCCTGGAGCAGAGTTTTATAGTTTTCTTTGTATAGGTCCTTCACATTTTTAGTCAAGTTGATTCCAAAATATTTGAGTTTGTGTGGCACTATTGTGAATGGGGTTGTTTTCTTAATGTCCATTTCTTCCTTATTGCTATCGGTGTATAGAAAGGCCATTGATTTCTGTGTGTTAATTTTGTAGCCTGCCACCTTGCTATATGAGTCTATTGTTTCTAAGAGTTTTTTGGTAGAGTCTTTAGGGTTTTTAAGTAGAGTATAATGTAATCTGCAAATAGTGAGAGTTTGACTGCGTCCTTCCCTATCTGGATTCCCTTGATAACTTTTTCTTGCCCAAGCGCTATAGCGAGTACTTCCAGTGCTATTTTGAATAGGAGTGGTGAGAGAGGACTGCCTTGTCTTGTGCAGGGATTTAGAGGCAAGGCTTTTAGTTTTTCTCCATTGAGGATAATACTTGCCACTGGCTTGTGGTAGACGGCCTTAACTATATTGAGAAAGGTTCCTTCCATTCTCATCTTGCTGAGAGTTTTGATCAAGAATGGGTGTTAAACCTTATCAAATGCTTTCAATGCATCTATTGATATGATCGTGTGATTTTTATTTTTCTTGTTGTTGATGTTGTGTATTATGTAGATAGATTTACGGATGAAAAAACATCCTTGTATTCCTGGGATGAAACCTACTTGATCATAGTGGATGATCTTCTTAATGAGGCATTGTATTCTATTTGCCAGAATTTTGTTGAGGATCTTTACATCTGCATTCATCAGCGATATTGGTCTGTAATTATCTTTTTTCTTTGCATCTCTGTCTGGTTTGGGTATTGAGACGATGTTGGCTTCATAAAAGGTATTAGGAAATGTTTCCTTTTTTTTTTAGATTTTATGAAAGAGTCTTGCCAGGATTGGTAGTAGTTCCTCCTGGAAAGTTTGAAAGAATTCATTAGGGGCCCGTGAGATAGCTTGGAGGTAAGGCATTTGCCTTTCTTGCAAAAGAACATTGGTTCGAATCCCGGTGCCCCATATGGTCCCCCGTGCCTGCCAGGAGAAATTTCTGAGCATGGAGCCAGGTGAAACCCCTGAGCACTGCTGGGTTGAACCCCCCCCCAAAAAAAAAAGAAAAAAAAGAAAAAATTCATTAGTGAATCCATCTGTGCCTGGGCTTGTGTTTTTGGGCAGACATTTGATTACCGTTTTAATTTCATCAATAGTTTTGGGGGTATTTAGATATGCTACATCTTCTTCAACCGTGGAAGATTGTAAGAGTCCAATAATTTATCTATTTCTTCCAGGTTCTCATTTTTAGTGGCGTAGAGCTTCTCTAAGTAGTTTCTGATTACCCTTTGAATCTCTGCCATATCAGTAGTGATCTCTTCTTTTTCATTCCTAATACGAGTTATCAAGTTTCGCTCTCTCTTTCTTTGTTAGTTTTGCCAGTGGTCTATCAATCTTATTTATTTTTTCAAAGAACCAACTTCTGCTTTCGTTGACCGTTCGGACTGTTTTTTTGTGTTTCCACTTCATTGATTTCTGATCTCAGCTTTGTTATTTCCTTCTGCCTCCCTATTTTTGGGTCCTTTTGTTGAGCACTTTCTAGTTCTATAAGCTGCGTCATTAAGCTACTCAGGTAAGCCCCTTCTGCCTTCCTGATGTGTGCTTGGAAAGCTATAAATTTTCCTCTCAATACTGCTTTTGCCGTGTCCCATAAGTTCTGATAGTTTGTGTCTTCATTACCATTTGTTTCCAGGAATCTTTTGATTTCCATTTTGTTTTCATCTCAGACCCACTGGTTATTAAGTATGAGGCTGTTTAACTTCCAGGTGTTAGAATTTTTCTTCTTTTTTCCTTTGGACTTCACAAATTATGTCAGAGCCTTGTGGTCAGCAAAGTAGCCTGCAAAATTTCTATCCTCTTGATATTATGAAGATATGTTTTATGTGCCAGCATGTATCTATCCTGGAGAATGTCCCATATACATTGGAGAAGAAAGTGTATCCAGGTTTCTGGGGATGGAGTGTCCTATATATATCCACTAGGCCTCTTTCCTCCATTTCTCTCCTCAGGTCCAGTATATTCTTGTTGGGTTTCAGTCTGGTTGACCTATCCATTGTTGACAAAGCTGTGTTGAGTTCCCCCACAATTATTGTGTTGTTGTTGATGTTATTTTTCAGCTTTGTCAGCAATTATATTAAATATTTTGCTGCACCCTCATTCGGTGCATGTATGTTTAGAGGCGTGATTTCTTCCTGCTCTACATACGCCTTGATTAATATATAATGTCCATCTTTGTCTCTTACAACCTTCCTGAGTATAAAGTTTGCATTATTTCATATTAGTATGACCACTCCAGCTTTTTATGGGTGTTTTTTGCTTGGATAATTTTCCTCCAGCCTTTTATTTTGAGTCTATGTTTGCTCTGACTATTCAGGTGCTTTTCTTGTAGACAGCAGAAAGTTGGATTGAGTTTTTAGATCCATTTAGCCACTCTGTGTCTCTTAACCTGTGCATTTAGTCCATTGACAATGAGAGAAAGAATTGTCCTGGGATTTGATGCCTTCTTTATATCGAAATTTGGTGTGTCTTTTGGTTAGTTTTGTCTTAAATTAGGTCTTTCAGTTTTTCTCTTAAGTGTGGCTTTGAGTCTGTAAAGTTTCTGAGCTGTTTTTTGTCTGTGAAACCATGTATTTTTCCATCAAACCGGAAAGTGAGTTTTGCTGGGTACAGTATTCTAGGTGAAGCATTCATTTCATTCAGTTTTGTCACAATATCCCACCACTGCTTCTGGCCTTGAGTCTTTCAGGTGACAGGTCTGCTGTAACTCTCAAGGATGCTCCCTTGAATGTAATTTCCTTTTTTGATCTTGCTGTTTGCAGAATTATGTCTCTATGTGTGGGATTCATCATTGTGATAGGATGTGTCTTGGGGCATTTTTCTGGGGTTTCCTTTGGTTGATACTCTTCGGGCATGCAAGATTTGATCACCTATATTATTTAGTTCTGGAAATTTCTCTTTAATGATGTTCTTGACCGTTGATTCTTCCTGGACATTTTCTTCCTGTGTCTCTGGGACTCCAATGATTCTTAAGTTGTTTCTGTTCATCTTATCATAGCCCACTATTTTCATCTGTTTCCATACTTTGACTATGTTTTCCGCTGTCTGTTAGTTTGTTTTAAGTTTATTTTTCAATCTCTCCCTCTGTATGGAGTTGTTATTTATCTCATCTTCCACAGCACCAATTCTGTTCTCAGCTTCTTCTACCCTGGAGTTGAGATCATCCATTTTACCATTCAACTCATTTACTGAATTGTTCAGGTCTGTTAGTTGACATATTATTTCAGTTTGGAGTTGTGTGATTTCTGTCATCATATATTCTTGGTTCTTATTAGTGTTCTGTTCAACTCGGTCCATAGTTTCTTTGAGTTCTTTCAGCATCTTCCATATTGCTCTTCTAAAGTCCTTATCTGAGAGATTGATCAGTTCGTTGGTCATTATCTGGTCATCAGAATTGTCATCTTCGTTCTCTATGTCTGACACTGGCCTGCGTTGTTTCCCCATTGTCACACTAGCATTCTGTGTTTTTCTACGTGTTGCAGTGGTATTCATTGGGTAAATGATGTGCACAGCCACACTCCTCTGATTATGCCCTTTCCAGGTGTGTCGATTTTCCTACAAGGGAGTGTAGTCCTCCGTGGATGAGGCCTCTCTAATATCAAATCTTGGGCTTAGGCACACAACAGAGAAGACTGTCCAGAGAGAAATGCTGGGCTTCAGTGTTCCAGCACAGTTCTTAGTGTGATTTTTTCCCTCTCCTTGTTGCGATGATGTTCTTTCCTTAGAAAGAGTGCACGACTGCTCAACTTCAATATGCGGCCTAGCTCTTCTGCAGCCTCTTTTCAGCCCACTCCCACGAAGTCCAGTCGAAAGGAGAGGACAAATAAACACAAAGAAAAGACAGGACTCAGTTCTTCGCAGTCAGCCCCACTAGACTGGCGTGGATTCACAGAAATTCCAGCCTGACGTCACAAACAGAGGACCTTGCTTTTATAAATTACTCGCCTCTTGCCGGTTTTCACTCTAATGAGGTGTTCCTGAGTGTTCCCGCCCTAGAATGGACCTCTGGGTGAGCGAGTTTTTTTTTTTTTGTAGCTGATTTGGCCCACTCTCATGAGGTCTCGACATCAGGAGAGGACAAATAAACACAAAGAAAAGACAGTACTCGCAGTTCTTCGCAGTCAGCCCCACTAGGCTGGGGTGGATTCGCAGAAATTCCCTTTCTTTCTTTCTTTCTTTCTTTCTTTCTTTCTTTCTTTCTTTCTTTCTTTCTTTCTTTCTTTCTTTCTTTCTTTCTTTCTTTCTTTCTTTCTTTCTTTCTTTCTTTCTTTCTTTCTTTCTTTCTTTCTTTCTTCCTTCCTTCCTTCCTTCCTTCCTTCCTTTCTTTCTTTCTTTCTTTCTTTCTTTCTTTCTTTCTTTCTTT
>PVKC010033624.1:0-13914 GCA_004027635.1 Crocidura indochinensis | reverse complement strand
AACTGTACTACAAAGCAATAGTTATCAAAACAGCATGGTATTGGAATAAAAACAGACCCTCAGATCAGTGGAATAGGCTTGAGTTCTCAGACATTATCCCCCAGACATACAATTACCTAATTTTTGACAAAGGAGCAAGAAATCCTAAGTGGAGCAGGGAGGGCCTCTTCAACAGGTGGTGCTGGCAGAACTGGTTAGCTACTTGCAAAAAAGCGAACATAGACCCCCAGTTAGCATCATGTACGAAGGCAAAATCCAAATGGATTAAAGACCTTGATATCAGACCTGATACCATAAGGTGTATATAACAACACGTCGATAAAACACTCCATGACATTGAAACTAAAGGCATCTTCAAGGAGGAAACAGTACTTTCCAAACAAGTGGAAGCAGAGATCAACAGATGGGAATACATTAAACTCAGAAGCTTCTGCACCTCCAAAGAAATAGTGCCCAGGATACAAGAGTCACCCACCAAGTGGGAGAAACTATTCACCCAACACCCATCAGACAAGGGGCTAATATCCAAAATATACAGCGCACTGACAGAACTTTACAAGAAAAAGACATCTAACCCCATCAAAAAATGGGGAGAAGAAATGAACAGACACTTTGATAAAAAAGAAATACAAATGGCCAAAAGGCACATGAAAAAATGTTCCTCATCACTAATCATCAGGGAGATGCAAATCAAAACAACGATGAGATACCACCTCACACCACAGAGATTAGATGTCTTTTTCTTGTAAAGTTCTGTCAGTGCCCTGTATATTTTGGATATTAGCCCCTTTATGAGAAGTTAAATAGGTGATTGTTTCTTTTTGGGTCATCAGCTGCCATCTTAATTCTCTATGCATGGTGTTGGCCTACACTGTTTCCCCCATTGTTGCCCCTATAACGTGATGTTTTCTGTGTGTTGTACTAGGGTTCATTGACTAGGAGATGTGTGCGGTCAAGTATCGGTCAGGCTCTCTCTGGCTTCACCCTTCCTGGGTAATTCCAGCTTACCTCCAATCATGTAGCTTCCACAGACACTTCTAGGTGAGGTTGGGCCCACAAACTGCAGCAATGGGTCAGGACAGCATCAGCCACTTATATAAGGTATTCAGCAGCAATAAGGCTCCACCCTTCCTGCCCCTATCATCATTAAATACAAGTAGCTATGCACTGACAAGCAGGACATTGCAATAAGTATCTCAAGAGAGGCCTTAGGGTCCCCCTATCCCTCAAAACTGATGTTGTTGTGGACTTGTCTCCAATAACTTAGGAAAACAAAATGCAAAAATAAACATGGGAGTAGCCAACTAAAGGCTTCCCTGCACAACAAAAGGAAGCATTATTAAAATGAAAAGAAATCCACTAACTGGGAGAAATGATTTACAATTTGCATGTTCAATAAGGACCTAAATATCCAAAATATTCAAATACATTATGTACCCGCAACAGCCACAGCCAACTCAAAGTCTAGGGAGATGGCTGAGATGCATGCTTCGTATTCAGGAGTTCCATGCACAATCCCTGGCACCCCATGGTGTGGCAGTGTATGATATGGTCACCTGAATACCACTTGGAGTGGCTCCCAATTGTAAATCACAATACCTCAATGAATATAGACAGGTTTCTCTAATTTGAGAAAAAGAGAGGGGTGACCAGAATGAAGTAGTCCTGTGGTACTCAAATATGGAAGGTGCTAGTCTCAATTTCTGGCACCATAAATGCACACCCAAAGAGTATAAAAGATTTTAATATAGGGGGACCTGCCTAGATTGTGTAGTCTAGGGAGCTTGTTCAAGTAATGGAACACAGGTCTTGCATTTTCAAAACCCTAGATTTGATCCTAACGCTTAGACCCCGGGGGCCTTTTGGGTCACACCCGGTGACGCTCAGGGGTTACTCCTGGCTATGAGCTCAGAAGTTGCTTCTGGCTTGGGGGACCACATGGGAACTGGGGGATTGAACCGCAGTCCGTCCTAGGCTAGCGCAGGCAAGGCAGGCACCTTGCCTCCAGCGCCACCGCCCGGCCCCCAGGTGTAAGTCTTGAGTGAGGCTCATCTTCAGCTGAGCAGTATGATGGAAAAACTCTGGTGGCCTTTGAGTACAACTCACCCAAATACGGCTAGCCTCTGCCAGACAAAAACTTCTGCTCGCAATGGACTGCCTTCCCCCACATAGTACAATGTGCCCCTATTATAAATTAATTTAGGTCCGGAGAAATAGTACAGTGTGTAGGGCACTTGCCTTGCACTTGGCAAATCCATATTTGATCCCTAGCATCCCATATGATCCTCCAAGCACCACCAGGAATAATTCCTGAGTACAAAGCCAGGAGTAAACCCTGGGTATTATCCAATGTTGTTGGAATAAATTGTCTTCAAGCTATTAAGAATAATTCTTCTTTACTGGTGTGAATCATTGGATTGAAGCACTTTTGTATTTAAGGACCTTTTGGATTAGTCTCTTACCCTATCTGTTCTCCATCCCATGGTGTGATCTTTCACTTCTCCCCGGGCCTCAGGGAGAAACTGTTTGCAGTCTCAGTTTTCCATAACTGAGCTATCTACCTACTGGCCTTAGTATAAACAGCAAAAAAACTTGTAGGGAAATTTTCCTGAACCTGTACCACCTTCTTCAACTTTGTGTGGATTATTTTCTGTATCAGTGTTTGTTCCCAGATCTGCATCTCCCCAATACCTTGAGATTGGGCCCTGAGGCTTCTGGTTCACCTGGTCCCCAGAAAAGAGACACTGCCTTTGTCTGATAAAATGGGCCCGGAGAGATAGCACAGTGGTGTTTGCCTTGCAAGCAGCTGATCCAGGACCAAAGGTGGTTGATTCTAATCCCGGTGTCCCATATGGTCCCCCGTGCCTGCCAGGAGCTATTTCTGAGCAGACAGCCAGCAGTAACCCCTGAGCACTGCCTGGTGTGGACCCCCCAAGAAAAATGTTCCCTGGAGTGATTTTGTGGTTGCTCAGTGGATAATTCTGCCATGGTTTTTGCAATTAGCTTTTATTTGGTTTAAAGTTATGACAATAACTTGGTTTTGGGTCAAGGGACCCCACCTCTCCTCACATATATTGCTGCCTTCTGTATTCAAACAGTCAAGCTAAAACATACAGACATAGTAATTTATTTACTGATTATTCTGGTAGTGATTCTTTTTTTGTGTTTGTTTGTTTGTTGTTTTGGTTTTGGTTTTTAGGTCATGCCTGGCAGACTCAGGGGACCATATGGGATGCCAGGATTTGAACTATTGTCCTTCTGCATGCAAGGCAAACACCCTACCTCCATGCTATCTCTTCCTTTTAAGAAAGTGTTTATTGGGGCCAGAGAGGTAAGGTGTCTCCCTTGCAAGTGCTTGCCAAGGAAAGATCACGATTGCAGTTTGATCCCCCGGCGTCCCATATGGTCCCCCCAAGCCAGGGGCAATTTCTGAGCACTTAGCCAGGAGTAACCCCTGAGCATAAAATGGGTGTGGCCCAAAAAAAAAGTGTTTATTAGGGCCAGAGCGGTGGCACAGCAGTAGGGCATTTGCCTTGCATTCGGCTGACCTAGGATGGAAACTGATCCCATCCCTTGGTGTCCCATATGATCCCCAAGCTAGGAGTGATTTCTGAACACATAGCCAGGAAAACCCTTGAGCATCATAGGGTGTAACCCAAAAGCAAAAAAAAAATAAAAAAGTGTTTATTTTTAAAAGAGTATAGGGCATCCTGATTTACAGAATTATTTATTCTTAGTTATTAGTTTTCAGGCATAGAACATTCCAATACCAGTTCCACCACCAGGTTCATCTTGCTTTTACCAATATCCCCAGGATCCCTCACACCAGTCAGCTCTCTAGCCAGGCACATTTTGCTTGATTTTTGTTGCTTGGTTTTTATACTTACAGTATTGTTGGCTCTGTAGTTTAGACATCTACATTTCTGGGGCTGAATAGATGGTACAGCTAGTAGGGCATTTGCCTCCCATGCAGCGGTTCTGAGTTCAATCCCTGGCACCCCAAATAGTTCCTTTGAGTCTTGCCAGGACTGATCCTTGAGCTTAGAGCCAGAACTGATCACTGAGCCAGGATTAAGTCATGAGCACCACTGCATGTGGCCCAAAACAAAACAGAAAAGATATCTACACACCTATATTTCTGCCCCATTCATTGCAAAAGTTCTAGAACCTCTAGCCTGACTGACTGTGAGGTCATAGGTTCTGAACAGATGGGCACACCATTTCGGTTTTTGTGGGCTTTTTTTTTGGGGGGGGGGGTCACATCTGGTAGCATTCAGGGGCTATTCCTGGCTCTACACTCAGAAATTGCTCCTGGCAGGCTCGGAGAAGCATATGGGATGCCGGTATTCGAACCACGGGTCCTTCTGCATGCAAGGCAAACACCTTACCTCCATGCTATCTCTCTGACCCCAAGGGCACACCATTTTGTAAAGGACCACATATTGTGAATATTTTAGGTTTTTCTTTCTCAAGCCTAAATTTCCATTAACACTGCCTCGAGATACCTGGCCATACCAGGTAGCTTATCTGAAAAGGAAACAAGGAAGGTGTCTGAGACAGCAGCCAATTGTCTTAAAAATTAGAAGCTAGAACTTTCTCATCCCCTCTCTATATTAACTGGCTTGTGATCTTGAAGGAGGTTGCCTCCTCCAGGAGACAAACTGGCTAGCCAGTTTGGGGCTTGTGGCTGAAGGAATTAAGTCTTGGTTTGCTTTATTTCAATTGTGTGGTCTAGTCCTCAGGACTCTAACTTTAATTAGGAGAGGCCCGCAGGCAAACAAAAAGCAAAAACCTCAGGAAGCAGAACACTTGTAAGTCAGAACAATACCAAATAGCAAGCAGGATGAAGAACAGAAGCACCAGTGACAGGAGTCATCACTTTCAAATGAAGAATTGTAACTGGAAACTTTACCTCTAAACTTAAAATTGAACCATCCTTTTAGAAAAGACCAGGACCTCTCAATCAGCAGGACCAAACCTAGGGCCAGGAGTCTCACAGTCTTATCTATAGGCCTGTAGATTATCACTCTCCGTGGCCAGCTTCAGGGGCAGCAGGGAGCCCCAACTATGCCATCCTCTCTGCCAGGACTGTTGGGAGGAAGACATTCCTCCTCTAGCTCTGGTCCAGGAACCTGTCATTTTCACTAAGAAGATAGATTAACCAAAGAAAAGACAAGGTTTGTTTTCACACATGCAAGCTAGAGCTTCCAGTAATGGAAAATTCTTAGACTATAGCTTTTGTGGGAAAATATAGAAGGTTCTATTAGGCTTTTTTGATGATAATCTGAACAGGCAGTCCATCTTCTTGGCAGGTAACGCAACTATTTTCAGGAAGCACTGATTTAGGGTGACAGGAAATTCAGACCAAATTTCTTTTTGCTGGATTCCAAGGGGTGGAATACATGCTTTGCATGCAGGAGTCCTGGATTTGTTTTTGTTTGGGGGGGGCGCTTAAAAGTCAAACCCAGCTGTGTTCTGGGCTTACACCTGGAACTGTGTTCAAGGAACATTCTGGGGGGTGTTAAGGAGGGACCATATGGGGTTCTGGGGATGGGTTTGATGCCCAGCATTGAATGGTTTCCTGAACACCATCAGAAGTGAATCCTAAACACTAATACATTTGAAAAAAAAAATTTTTTTTTTTTTTTGGTTTTTGGGTCATACCCAGCAGCACTCGGGTTACTCCTGGCTCAACGCTCAGAAATCGCTCCTGGCAGGCTCAGGGGACCATATGGGATGCCGGATTCGAACAGATGACCTTCTACATGAAAGGCAAATGCCTTACTTCCATGCTCTCTCCGGCCCTATTGAAATTATTTTTAAAAAATTTATTTTGGGGGCCGGCGAGGTGACACTAGAGGTAAGGTGTCTGCCTTGCAAGCACTAGCCAAGGAAGGACTGAGGTTCGATCCCCTGGTGTCCCATATGGTCCCCCCAAGCCAGGGGCAATTTCTGAGCGCTTAGCCAGGAGTAACCCCTGAGCATCAAACGGGTGTGGCCCGAAAAACCAAAAAAAAAATTATTTTGGCATCTTCTTTCACTTAAATATTTAATATAATATTTATGCCAACTTTGGGGTTCTGAGAGGGACCCCACATCTTCTAAATGAATTCCCTAAGAATCTGCATCTAATATCAAACTACCTAGATCTCATTCCTGTTTTTCTTTGAGAGTTGCCACACTTGGTCTAAATTCCTTAATTCTCTGAGCCTTCATAGAAATAAGTGCTTGGGTTAAATGATTCCAAAATATAAAGCCTTAGGAGCAGTGCCTGGACATCATAACAATCATTATTATTATAGCCACATATTATATGTGTCATTATTTGGTTTTGGTTTAGGGCTGTAAGTTCAGGGATTACCCCTACCTTAATGCTTGGAGTGCCTGGAATGGGAAGGGGCTTGGCTACATGCAAGGCAAGTCCCATAATCTCTGTGTCAGAGATGCTGGTTGATGATGTTGTTGTTGTTGTTGTTTTGTCTTGTCAGAAGAGCATTTTTTTTTCTTTTTTTTTTTTTTTTTGTTTTTGGGCCACACCCGTTTGATGCTCGGGTTACTCGTGGCTATGCTCTCAGAAATCACTCCTGGCTTGGGGGGATCATATGGGATGCCGGGGGATCAAACCGTGGTCCGTCCTACACTAGTGCCTGCAAGGCAGACACCTTACCTGTAGCGCCACCTCTCCTGTTCCAGAAGAACATTTCTAATTCAACCTTTCTAAAACTGGAGTCATAATCTTTTCTCTCCACCTGGTCTTTCCTGTTCACCTGTTCCCAGTAACCCTGCTCCAAATGCTGGAATGAGGACAGCCACTCTAGTAGAAAGCTTGCCTCTGTTTCCTCCATAATTTGTTAGTAAAATCAGTAACTAAAACAGGCTGCTTTTACTTAAGTATCAATTGACATTTTTAGAGTCCTTTTTACTTTATTCTGTTGTGTCAGGTTTATTTATGTCAAAAAATTTGTATTTATGTCAAGGTAGTTTGTTTTGAGGCTACACTAAGCTGTGCTCAGAGGTTATTCCTGGTTCTTTAACCAGGGCAGGTGTCCCAGCACCCCATATGGTTCCTCCCTAGCACCTCCCAGACTGTTCCCTGAAATAACAAACATAATATGTGGCTATGATAAAAATGATTGTTAAGGGGCCCGGGAGATAGCATGGAGGTAAGGCATTTGCCTTTCATGCAAAAAGTCATCGGTTCGAATCCCGGTGCCCCATATGATCCCCCGTGCCTGCCAGGAGCAATTTCTGAGCATGGAGCCAGGAGTAACCCCTGAGCACTGCCGGGTGTGACCCAAAAACCACAAAAAAAAAAAAAAATGATTGTTAAGATGCCCAGACACTGTTCCTAAGGTTTTATATTTTGGACTCATTTAACTCAACCAGCCACCTATCATTGCTATGAAAGCTCAGAAAATTAAGAAATTTAGCCCAATTCAGAGATCACTCCAGGCAATGCTCAGGAAACCATTTAGGGTGGTGGGATTGAGCCCAGGTTGGCCACATGAAAACACCCTACCTATTATCACTCCAGCCCTACAGTAGATTATTAACTCATAGATTTCCACTTTAATTTTTCCTGCTGTTGTTGTTGTTTTGCCTTTGGTTTTTGGATCATACCAGGGGTACTCAAGACTTACAGGGATCACTGGCTCTGGGATCACTTCTGGCAGTGCTCAGGGCAACCGGGTTGTCCACATGCAAGGCAAGAACTGTGCAAGAGCTCTCCAGCAGTGTTTTCCACTTTCAATCCCTTTTTCTAATAGAAATGTTTATGTGACCCTAGCTATTGATGTACATAATAGTACATATTTTATATGTACATATTTTATATGTACTATTTTATAAAATATTACTTATACTTATTTATAAGTAATATTTTATAGCATGTGTGGTTTTCTCTCTCTCCCCCGCCCCCAAACATGTTTTTAAACGTTTCCTAACTCTGGGGGTGGGGGTGTAAAAAATAAAGTTTTCTAACTCCTGCATTCACTTACCCACAGTTTAAGAAGCTGGGCTCAAGCAGGTCATCACCAGAAATGAAGATTCTCTAACTTAGTTTTCAGTTTTGTTTGGGGGCCACACCCAGGAGTGCTCAGGGGTCACTCCTGGCTCTGCACTCAGGAATTACTCCTGGTGGTTTGGGGGGAACCATACGGAATGCTGGGGTTCAAATCCAAGTCCACCAAGCGCAAGGCAAATGCCATATCCACAACACTAATCTCCAATCTCCATCTTGGGAGGTGCCAGTATTTCAGCCTAAGATGTGTACTCTCAGTTCTTTCCCTCCTCTCCCAGATAGACTGTATTCTCTATTAAAGGCATCTCTCTACTCGTATTTGTCTAAGAAAACTACTTTATTTCAAAATAGGAAAAAAGTATTTGGTGGGAGAGGGGTGAGTGGAGAGATAGTACAGGTGACTGGTACATGCCTTGCTGTGCAACTACCTCCAATTCTATCCATGGCATCATATGGTCCCCTGAGCACCACCAAGAATGATCCCTGAGTCCTGAGGCAGGGTTAAGACCTGAGCACCACTGAATATGACCCAGAAAATAAAAGGAAAAAAATTCGGTGAAGAACGTGGTTCAGTGTGAGAGTGTTCGTCTTGCATGTGGAATGCCCTGAATTCAGTCTATGACACCTGGGAGGGGGGGTTAATTTAAAAGGGGAAATTCATGTCCTCATATAAATGAAAAATCTGTGCACTGAATAGAGAGAAAGGTGAATAGTTAGGAAGATTGATGAATGGGTAGATGAATATTGATGGATGGGTGAGTGGATGCATAGGGAGACAGATAGTTGATTAATAAGAGTCAGGGATAGCTTGGTGGCTAAATTTAGCGCTTCCTTGCAAGCTCAGTCTCTGGTGCCACCACAAGCACATTGCACGGTTCTGTCAGCTCTGCTCTTTGGTTAAACCTCAACACACACACAAGTCTTTCTGGCCACATCATACAGAGCCAGGTGTGGGCAAAACACCACAGTTACAGAAATGTGTCCATGGCAAGCACCACAACCAAAGCTATGAATAACTGCAGTCACCGCAACAACATGAACAAAGGGAAGGGAAAATGGGAGACAGGAAAGAAGCCAGCATGTCCTTTTTCTTACAGCATGCTGGAAGTGGGCTAGAGCAATGACAGTCCAAGTCACAAGTTGAGTCTCTGTCTTTCAAAAGGTGTGTTAGTGGGTCTGGAGTGACAGCACAGCAATAGGGTGTTTGCCTTGCACACAGCCCATCTGGGACAGACTGAGGTTCCATCCCAGGCATCCCATATGGTTTCCCTAGCCAGAAGCAATTTCTGAACTCAGAGTCAGGAGTAACCCTGAGTGTCATCAGGTATGTCCCAAAAACCAAAAAAATAAAAATAAATAAAAAGGTGTGTTAGAGGACATAAGGACATAATTCTGCGATTGTGATCAGGCACTTGAGACTTGCAAGGAGCAGCTGCATGCTGCTGAGTCTGGCTGGAACAATGGAATGTCCTTGAGAAGAAACTGGGTGCTTTTTCCGGCTGCAGATTAAAGTCCTTGAGAATTGCAGCATGCCTGGCCACAGCTGGGGGTGGATGAAGTAGTGTGTTGTTTTGTTTTGTTTTTTAAAATCCTCAGAGACTTTGGATTTAATTAACTGAGCTTTTTGCACTGTCCCAGAAGAAAACTAAACAAACCACTTGATTTCTGAACTTTTGAAGACCTGAAGCCTCCTTCCTTTGATTTGTTAAGAAGCCGAGTGAGTTCCATCCAGCCTCAGGAGCAAGTGGGATGAGCTGGGGGACCTTGCATCAAAGCCTCCCCCACCCTTTCAGAATATTTTCTAGGAGTCCTCAGGATGAACCCAGTTGGCAACCTCCTACCAGACACAAGGCTGTTTTGCTGGGTGAATTTCCATATGGAGAGGGGAGGGAGAGAAACGGGAATTGTCTTTTGAAAAGAAAGAGAAAGAGAGAGAGAGAGAGAAGCTGGCCAATCCCCAGGAAGCTGGAGAGAGAGAGACTCCAAACTTCCTGATCCGCAGCTGCAAGTCCAGGCCTGTTTCCTGACCCATGGAACATTCCGCGCCAGGGGACAGGGTAGGGCTTGAACCAGCTGATGAGGCCCCTCTCTCCTGCCCCTTCCTGGGAAGCCTGAAGCAAAAGGAACCTTTTGTCCTCCCTCTCAGGCTGAATTGCTTTACTTCCTTCGCTCCTTCTCTTTCCCCGGCTTGTGTTGTCATCTCAAAAGAATCCTATTCAGCTTCTGAAATGTGTATGGCCACCAAGAAAGGTCATTCCTGGCAATTTGCTGTTCTTTCTCCTCCCCTCCCCAACTACCTCCCTTTCTCTTCTTCATCTCTTTCACCTCCTCCCTACACACCCCTTAGCCCCCAGAACCAAAGTTCAAATAATGGACCTTTTATGCATTGCCTGCCAAGGGCTGGGAGGCAGAAGGGGGCACATCTAGTTGACTTAGATGCCCTTCCCTCTCACGTAAGTAAGTCCAGGACACAAAAAAGAACCTGTCCTGTGCTCAGCCCCTCCACAGTTGTCTTAGGATTGGGACCCCCTCGGCTCCTAGGAAGGACCCTCCACTTGAAGCAGAACTCTAGGGGTAGTTCCCAGCATGAATCCAGGGCCACATTGCTAGACTTCAGATCTGAGTTTTGAACCATCTGGGAGAGGATGCCATAGCCAGACAAGCCCCTTAACTCCCAACCCAACTTCTTCATACTGTAACATGGGAATGGCTACAACGAATCATTAAACCACCCATGGAAAGTTATCCATGGGATACCAGGCCCCACAGTTCTCCACTTCCCTTCCCCAATAGTCCCCAAACTTCCCTGCTGATCAAATCTCTTCCATCTTTCAAATGTGTTGTGTCATCATTTATTTGCAAACATGTCTATTTGATTTCAAATTAAGACACTTTTGAGTCCAATTCAAAACAAAACACATGCAGGGGGAGGGGCAGAAAGTAAAACTGGCAGGCGTGTTAGTAAACAGCGTACTATTTTTGAAGGCTGGGTACAGTTAGCTCAGATGCTAAAAAGTTCCCATTGACAGACTTTTGAAAATGAAGAAACATATGCATATTAGTAAGGGACATTTTTTTTCTGGGGATTAAAAGCCCAGGACCCATTTCCCTCCTCCTTCCTCCTCACCAACTCCTGCCCCACTTACAGGATGATCAAGGCCTTGTTGCTTTCCATTTACACGATCACAGTCTGATGTTGATTATTGTTCCCCTTATTCATTAACAATTCTCCAAGCTAAATATTAAATAATTCATACAGACAGTGTGGTGTGAGCCAAATGCAAAGCCTTCCTGTTTTGGATGTTGGCTATCCAGCCAGCTATAGAGAGGGGAGAAGAAGAAAGAGAATATGTGCTGAGGGTCACCTTAATCGCTGAGAACCCCACATCCCAATCTACTATAAGGCACAGTGCTTTGAGAGTTCAGAAAGAGGCAGGTCGGTGGGGGTATATGAACTGTCGCAGTTCTGCAACCAATCTTCTCTGCAGCCAGGAGAGTCATCTAAGAGCTTGGCCATTTCCAGAAGCTGTGAGAAAGTCCAAGAAGATCTGGAGACTTTTGCCCTTTGTTCACAAAGCTGAGGAAAGGAGTTCTTCTGAAGAAGATAACTTCTGAAGCCTGAATCTCTAAGGCCAGTATCACTCTCTCCACTCAGAGTTTCTTAGGATGGGATCATGCTAGATTTCTTCAGCCCAAGACAGTTTCAGGAATGAGGTGAGGGTGTCCGTCCTCTGGGAGAGACAAGTGTCTCAGCTCTTGGGCTCAGGGGCTCCATCCTTCAAAGAGGTGGTGTCTTGGCCATCTGCTACCTTGGTGACAGCTTCCAGATTGGGCTCTTCTTCCTCCGACCGTTCTCCAGGCTTCTCGGACTCCCCCACCACCTGGGTGCTCTTGCTGGCATGGCACCCCATCTCACTGGATGCAGAGGGCCTGGGGCCTTAGAGTATTCCAAGAAAAGGAAATTCTAGATGCCACAGACTGACTGGACTAGAGTTAAATAACCCTCCCACAGTGCTTGTGGAATGAGTCCTGGTGGTGTCTCCATGGTCACAGAGACACACCAGGTCTGATCTGCATAACCAGCCCCTCAGTCCCATCTACAGGCTGGGCAGGACCTGGAGGCCACCCTTCCTGCTAACCCTACCAGTTCTAAGCACAAAGGAAAAATAATTCTTAGTTCTGCTGAAAGAAATCCCCTTTGTTTAGCTTTTACCTTCCTTACAGACCACAATCCCACACCTAGTTACCTGTAAACACCAGCCAGGATCCTCACATGTCAGGAGAGCCCTGTTACCAGGCAACAAGCAGAGACCGCCTTCATGTCCTGGCCTGTTCCAGGACTCACAGGCAATCCACCCCACAAAAGAGGCTATTCCTCTACCCTAGAAAGCCAGCTCCACCCAAGATGGAATAATAGACTCCTGATTGCAAACTGAAAATTTACCCAAACATGCCCATAGTGACCAGAACTAGTCCACCATGCAACCTCCTTACTGCTGAGCGCAATTTATCTTTCAGCAGCTTGTGTGTGTTTGGCACAGCAGCCTGAAGTGTGAATTCTATTTAACAGATAGATATACTGAGGCATACACTGGTTTATATAAGGGGGTTAGCGAGGGAAATATCAGGTCAGAGTGAAACTGGATTTGTATCCAAGACATCTGGACTTCATTGTCTATCAGTACAATCAACCTCTTTATCTGTTTAGAGTTGGTTGTTTTTTTGTTTTTTCTTTTTATTGGGGGGTGTGCATTGGGAAACACCTGGTGTTGCTGTGTTCAGGAATCACTCCAGGTGGGTCTGGGGGGCCATATACAGTGCTGGGAACTGAGCCCAGATTGGCACTTGTAGGGCAAGCACCACCCATTGTGCTTTTTCCTGGCCTCTCCCACATCTTAAAGATCCTGGCAGCTGCCAACATCTTCACACCCATCATGACTATCAGTATTACCAGTTTGATAGATCTGTCGTGAACCTTTTAATTCAAGATCCATAGGCAACATTTTCCAAAGTTGGGGAAGAATGATTTCTTCTATAAATACTTCTGAATAGCAAGGGAAATAAGTTAGCTGCTCCTGGACTCTATTTGTCATGATCACTAGGCATCCCTTCCTTCCCTTGCTCTATAATTAACCTGATTCTCTCCCAGGATAATGGCAAGAAGTCCAAACTTGGAGCTGAAGACATAGCATGGAGGTAAGGTGTTTGCCTTGCATGCAGAAGGACGGTGGTTTGAATCCCGGCATCTCATATGGTCCCTGGTGCCTGCCAGGAGCGATTTCTGAGTGTAGAGCCAGGAGTAACTCCTGAGTGCTGCTGGGTGTGACCCAAACCACCCCCTCAAAAAAAACAAAAACAAAAACAAACAAAAAAAAAAAACAACCCTCCTAATTGGCAAGAGAAGTAGTTTTTCTGAGAAGCATAAATGTATTCTTATCCAGGTCTCCTATAGCCTAGATGACAGGATCTCTTTTTGTGAGGGCGGGTATCAGCCAGTGATGGTCACCTTACTCAAGCTCTCATTTTCTCCTCACAGCCAAAAGAAGTATCCCTCATTCCACTTCAGGGCTGAACTATGTGAGGTGCCTAGGAAATGGTTCACAGGGTTGGTGTGTGTGTTTGCATGCTGGAACCCCAGGTTAATTGGTGTGGGCCCAAACACCAAGGTAGAAACAGCCTTATGAACACCCCAGATAAATGAGCAAAATTAGCAAATGAGCAAAATTAAAAAAAAATCCGTGGGCCCGGGAAATAGCATGGAGGTAAGGCGTTTGCCTTTCATGCAAAAGGTCATCGGTTCGAATCCCGTGCCTGCCAGGAGCAATTTCTGAGCATGGAGCCAGGAGTAACCCCTGAGCACTGCCGGGTGTGACCCAAAAACCAAAAAAAAAAAA